>BJKM01000557.1:0-49397 GCA_015082035.1 Chaenogobius annularis
GGATGCCTGTGGTGTAGTTGCGGTTTGAGTTGCTGGGTGGTCGTAGTTGGGTTGGCTGGGCTCGTAGTAGGGGCTCCTGATTTGGTAATTGATTTCACTGTCACCACGATGTCTGAACTGTTGAGCTTGTTTTTCAAAACTGTTAAAGGAGAAACTACACATGAATTAAACTTTACTAACTAAAAAAATAAACAAATAACTAAATTATATTTTACCTGCTTTATTTTTTCAATTAGCTCTCCATCGCTTACTTCACCAAAGGATCGTATTTTCATTTTCACATGAGCAAGGTTGGACAGGGAGGGACTTAGACCCTAAAAGACATTTTGAAAACATAAATAAAATAAGTTATTTTTGTGTTTGTGTCATTCATGTCTGTTGCTAACATACACACACATTTATCCATTTCCCACCTTTCAGGGTTTGCGAGTGACGAGCCTGACCCACTGACTTTGGGGCCTTAGGCGGGGTACACCCTGGACAGGTTCAGCTCGTCGCAGGGTCAAATGCATGCAATAATATGCTTTTTATGTATTTATTTATTTTCAGAGTGACTTTTTTTTTTTTTTTTTTTTATGGAGTATAATTTCTAAAACTGCAGTATTTAAGTTTCTCATTTGTGTTGGTGACCCATCTGCCATGATCTTTTGCTTTTCCAATGAAGCGTTGTTGCATTGTTGTTTCCTTGATGTTACTCGATGTGCTGAAGCACTTTCACGAGGGCGCATAAACAACCCAGTGAACTACCGTTGGAGAGTGGAAAATGACTGTATTTTACAAACAAAAGCAAAATAACTCTTACGCAATAATCTCAGAAAGTGCTTCCATTATTGAACTCCAAAAGATGTGATTGTCGTCAGTTGACAGGACATTGTGCTATCATGATTATAATGGTGAGTTTTATATGACACGTTTGTGTTTTTCTATTTGGGATATTTTGGTCCACTTTATAATAACTGCTTTCTTAATTTGCCATAAAAAAGCAGGAATAAAGACTATTTATGATGAACATATTCAGGCTTAGTAACTACTTAATTAAGGTGAGGTACAAAATCTTTCAAATGGCACTTGTTGCAATGAAAAAGTGCGTTCAATGTGAAATCATTTGTGTTACGGCACTTTAATACGCGTTCTGTAACGATGGTGCAGAAATCACCCATTAACATCACTTCTATTTGATCTCTATCGGACGCAATAACATGCACGCACTTGAGTAAATGAAGTCTTTTACCTTTTCCTGGAGTCACCAAGGACAATCCAAATAATACTAAGAAACACACACAATTTTGTCCATTGCTGCAGTTTTTGTGTGCGTCTTTGTGTCCTTCAGTTGTGAACGCAGAGCTGGTCAAACTGGTTCCACGCTTAAATGATCAGCTGTTGAAAAATAAAATACTAACCAGGCACTTCAAAATGTAATGACAGGAGGTCACAGCGAAAAGGTCATGAGAAGAGAACAGACATGTTGGTGACGTTTAGTGGAGAATACAAATATTTCACCCCCTCCAGATATACCACAAAAATTGCACTAAAAATTATTGTGAAATTTACATAAAAACGATGTAAAATTACAACCAAACATTTTGTACATGGGAAAACATACATCTTTTTGTGAGTTGTTTTTAAAAATACAAAAATAATCTGTAGGTCGCTTTCCAAATGTATAGTACTTTACATGGTGCAAAAATTGAGGCAGTAAATTTAGTTTTTTTTCGTACGGCGGCGCTCAGAGGGGCTTCTGGAATGAGGTGAGTCAGTGTGTGATGTTCTGATCAGAAGAAAAGCAGAATTCTGATCCACCTCAGGTAAGTTTTATATTCTAATCAACATTTTAATGAGCAATAAAACATTTCAGGTTATTTTAAAATCATCATTAGACTATTTGTTATAAAATATAATAAACTGCTGAATTGTGAAATATAACAAGGCCTATTATAATAATCTTTATATATGTTATTATATAATAATATATTTCACTGCTAAAGTTGAATTCTAAAGCACACTTAAGCCCAAAGTGCTGTACTGACACGTAAAATACAATCAATTATGACAACACATAAAGTTAATACAAATAATGACTCAGTTCATGTCAAAAGGCCAGAGAGAAAAACATGTTTTTAGCAAAGATTTAAATTTCTTAGAGTGGAAGCAGCTCTAACATGCAGAGGCTGCAGGCCCGGGTCTGGACCAAACCGACTGAGGGTATTTGAGTTTCAAAGGGGTGCAGAGATGATGCCCTTCCATTAAGTGTCATTATTTAACGCGCCTGAGATGAGGGTACAGACATTTTTAAATGAGGGTGCAATGCATCCTTTTGCACCTTTGTAGACCCGGGCCTGAGGGGCGGTTTCAGAGCCTCTATGGTTAAAATATATAATAATAATAATAATAATAATAATAATAATAATAATAATAATAATAGATCATAAATAAATCCATTATATATAACCCTCCGCGGGTTGTCTCATCCCTTTTTTCTAAGCTTGGGTCCTCCTTGGAGCTTTTTTCCTGTTGTGTGAAGCACTTTGAATTGCCTTGTGCACAAATCGTGCTCTACAAATAAACTTGCCTTGAGGGTTCTGCGCAGTATCTTTGCTGTTCCTAGTACTGCATTTTTCTGGACTGAGATGTCTGAAGTTTTTCCAGGGATCTGCTGTAGCCCCTCCTCCAGTTTGGGGGTCACTGCCCTGAGTGCTCCAATGACCACGGGCACCTTTGGCCTTCACCTTCCACACCTTCTCCAGCTCTTCTCTGAGCCCTTGGTATTCCTCC
Organism: Chaenogobius annularis; assembly: GCA_015082035.1. Classification (NCBI taxonomy): domain Eukaryota; kingdom Metazoa; phylum Chordata; class Actinopteri; order Gobiiformes; family Gobiidae; genus Chaenogobius; species Chaenogobius annularis. The sequence goes on from BJKM01000557.1 coordinate 2,773, forward strand.
AGTTTCTCGTGTGGCTTTTCCCTGATGTTGCCATCACTTGGTGTTGCCACGTCAGGCCGTGAGCAGAGTTGCTGAAGGCCTTTTTCTCCTTGCTCCGTATTGATGTGGTGAGATTGTAAAATAAGAATGTCCTGAGATCTTGATTGACAAATACCTGATCTGATGTTGTTCGACCAATGAGAGCAAAAGGCAGAGCTGTCCTTCTCCTGCAATGAACCTTAGAGCTGAACTCTAGAGCTGAACCTTAGAGCTGAACCTAGAGCTGAACCTTAGAGCTGAACCTTAGAGCTGAACTCTAGAGCTGAACCCTAGAGCTGAACCCTGGAGCTGAACCCTAGAGCTGACCCTAGGCTGACTCTAGAGCTGAACCTTAGAGGCTGACCTGGTGACGAGCTGAACCCTAGAGCTGAACCCTAGAGCTGAACTCTAGAGCTGCACCTTAGAGCTGTAACCTAGAGTGAACCTTGGAGCTGAAACCCTAGAGCTGAAACTCTAGAGCTGAACCTTAGAGCTGAACCCTAGAGCTGAACCCTTAGAAGCTGAAACTCTAGAGCTGAACCTTGAGCTGCTGACTGAACTCTAGAGCTGAACCTTAGAGCTGAACCCTTGAAGACTGAACTCTAGAGCTGAAAACCTAGAGCTGAACCTAAGAGCTGAACCACTACTTAGAGCTGAACCTAGAGCTGAACCTAGAGCCTGAACCTTAAAGCTGAACCTTAGAGCTGAACCCCTTATGAAGCTGAAAACCTTTAGAGAGCTGAACCTTAAGAGCTGAACCTTAGAAGCTTGAACCCTAGAGACTGAACGTTAAGCTAAGTTTGAGCTGAACCTAGAGCTGGAACCTAAGGCTGAACCTTAAACCTAACCTTAGGAGCTGAACCTTAGAGCGCTGAACTTAGGCTGAACCCTAGAGCTGAACCTTAGAGCTGAACCTAGAGCTGAACCTAGAGCTGAACCTTAGAGCTGAACCCTGAACCCTAGAGCTGCTGAACCCTAGAGCTGAATTTTAGAGCTGAACCCTGAAGCTGAACCTAGCTGAGCTGAACCTGAACCTAGAGCTTTAGAGCTGACCTTAGAGCTGAACCCTGGAGCTGAGCTGAACCTTAGAGCTGAACCTTAGAGCTGAAGCTTAGAGCTGGACCTTAGAGCTGAAACCTTAGAGCTGGATCCTTAGAGCGAACCCTTAGAACTGCAACCTTAGAGCTAACCTTAGAGCTGAGCGCTGAACCTTAGAGCTGAACCTAGAGCTGAACCCTGGAGCTGCTGAACCTTAGAGCTGAACCGAGAGCTGAGCTGAACCTTAGAGAGCTGAACCTTAGAGCTGAGCCTTAGAGCTGAACCTTAGAGCTAAACCCTAGAGCTGAACCTTAGAGCTGAACCCTGGAGCTGAACCTTAGAGCTGAGCCTTAGAGCTGAACCTTAGAGCTGAACCTTAGAGCTGAGTGATAAACTGAGTTCAGAGGTTTTAAGACTGTTGCTGTAGAATGCATAACATCAGCATTATCCAGAACTGAGAGTTTTCCTCGGCAGGATCATTTTCCGATTGGAGTGAAATGATTCAAATTATTTTTCTGGTCTCGTTTATGAAAAGAGAGAACAAAAGCAGTTTTCCATAGAAAGGGAGATTAAAAACACATCAAACACTGTCAGTGGAGCAGAGGGGGTCCGCTCCAGGGGACTTTTAGGATCTAGAGAGCAGAAAAGAAGGAGACTCCAAGGAAAACGCCTGATCTCAGCCCTGTTCTCGTGTCCTGGGGTAACGGCAGACGGAGCAGCAGCCCTGCGCTTTTAAAGCCTGCACACTACTGACATCTGTTGGTGTAAACTCAGAACTGCGCCCCACCGTACTGTCACGCGTGCTTAAAACAACGACGTGTTCGTTATGAATGTGTTAACCACCTTCATCCTGCTCCTACGTCATCCTCACACACACGATGCCGACCACTCACAGCCCGTTCGAACCCCAAATCTAAGTCTGGTCCTCAAAACTGTAATGCACGCCTTAATGGTTTCACATACATAAACCAACCTGACCGACGGAGAGAGAAACGCTGGACATAGGGGGCGCCGCAGTGATATGGGGTACGGCGCATTGTATTCAAAAAACTGTTCAAATGCCGCTATGTTTCAAATCTCGCCACTCAAATTAGAAATGACCTAAAATGCATCTTGGGTGATGCTCAGAAATGGATACACTTTTTACCTCCTAAAATTGCGCCATTTTCTCGCCAAAATCCACAAAAACCTTTTGGCGCCTCGAGGTGATAAGTATTTGTGTCGTCCAGGCAACGGAATAAACACTATCACGGAGCCTACGTCGACAGATATTTCCTAAAACCCTGAACATGCTCGCTTAAAGCCTATTTACAAGATGCACTCACAAAGCTGCATGAACTTCCACAGGATATTTGACGGCCACAATGGATGTCGAGGCTCTTTATACCAGTGCTTCTCAACCCTTTTCAGTCGCGACCCCCATAATAACAACCGTTGGCATCCCCCCAAAACACACAAGATAGGCTTCCTTTAAATCTAATGTTTGATTTTATGTTCAGGTCTGGAAACAAATAACAGTCTACACTGACTGCTGCGTTTGAGGGTGTCGGGCCTTGTGGAAGATGAGGGCATCATTTAAGCACTTTCCCTGTATCATCTGGGGACCCCCTGAAATCATTTCACGACCCCTATGGGCGTCCCGACCCCCAGGTTGAGAACCACTGCCCTATATAAACATAGAGCATAGTCCCTGTGATGCGATGTGAATGTGTATTTTCAGGGTGTTTGAAGTGTCGTCGCCCCCTGCGGTTTCTGGGCAGAACTCCAGCCTTGTAACATTTACCGACATCGACCCAAAAACAACTCTCCAGAGAAACACCAACTCTTTTGTTTTAGCTCTGGCAATGTGAAATGTTTTTGTATGTGCTTGTCAGAGCCCAAACTCTAAGTTTGATCGAGGAGGGGGCGGGGATTGGCGATAAATACTTATGTAAAGTATGGTCATTATTAATAGTAGTAGGCTATTATAATTATTTAACAAAAATACTAATACTTTTTGATAATCTGACCCTACTCTAGGAATAAAGTTGTCACTTGAGTCAAGAGTTATGAATTTTAAATTAACACAGTTTTGTTGGACAGAGTGAAAAGATTGAATCACTTGTGCCTAAGAAGGTGTGGATTCTACTGTGTTTTAGATTATGCCCCATTGAGTTTATATAAATTGTAAATAACAGTGGTCCAAGGACAGACCCTTGAGGAACACCTTTATTAAGGTAAGAAAATTCAGATTGAAAGCCATCAGCAGAAACAACTGGAGCTCTATTTGTGAGGTCCTCTGCAAACCTTTTTTTAAGAATGTATATGGAACCCAACAACATCCAGACGCTCCAAGAGATCCACAGAAGAGACCCACAGAATCAAAGGCCTTTGACAAATCAACAAAAACAGCCGCACATTCTTCATGGCTGTCCAATGTAACAGCAATAGGCCCAGCAGAGGATGTACTTCCTGCGGCAGCTGAGGAAAGCCAAGCTGCAGTGCAGATGATGGTGCAGTTCTACACGGCCATCATTGAGTCCATCCTCACCTCCTCCATCACCGTTGTGGTACGCTGGAGCCACAGCCAGGACAAACAGACTACAGCCACAGCCAGGGACAAACAGACTACAGCGCCCTCTGCTGGAGCCACAGCCAGGGACAAACAGAGACTACAGCGCCCTCTGCTGGAGCCACAGCCAGGGACAAACAGAGACTACAGCGCATTGTGCGTTTCTGCTGAGAAGGTGATCGGCTGCAGACTTCCATCTCTGCAGGACCTGTACGTCTCCAGGGCTCTGGGACGAGCAGGTCGGATCACAGCTGACCCTTCTCACCCTGGACATGGTCTATTTGAGTCACTCCCCTCAGGCAGGAGGCTACGGTCCATCCGGACCAGAACCTCCCGCCACAAGAACAGTTTCTTTCCCTCTGCCGTTGGACTCATGAACACTCCTAAACACCTGTCACTTTAACTACACTCTTCATCACTGCACTGTCACTTTCTGCACTATAACTTTAAACATAACTGTAAACTTGTGTACATAGAAATGCCTATTTTTATTTTTATTTTTATTTTTATCTTATACTATAGTCATTTTAAATTGTCCCTTAAATGCCCTTTTGTTGGATTGAATATATATTTTATTATTACTCAGTGTCTTATGTTGCACCTTAAGGCCGAGACAAGTTCCTACGTCTGTGAAGTTTGTTCATTGACAATGGCAATAAACCTTTCTGATTCTGATTCTGAATATCATGTATAACTTCGGTAGCAGCTGTGATAGTGCTACGCCCTGGTCTAAAACCGGACTCGTAGCTATAGTATTTGGTTGAGAAAGCCTGCACCTGGTTTCTTATGAGCTTCTCCAAGAGTCGGCAGGAGAGTTTTGAGATTGGACGGAAATAATTCAAATCATTGCACTGCCTTTTGTTTGTCTGTAAAGCTCTTGTTTTTATTACTTATTATTATTATTACTTATCAAGTTAGTTACACCTCAGACCCATCGAGTCAACACAGAGACTCGCTTCTCCTTGAACCTGTGAATGAGTGACATGGCGTTTGTAGCTGACTCTTAAGTGGCTTCTTAAAGCAGAAGTTAAAGCATCTTCAGAAAACGTTCATGAGGCTCATTGTTCTTTTTTCGTGCTGTCCACTTCTAGCATTTCGTTTTCCGTGAGAAGATCACGCGTCTCGGCAGTGCGCCTGGTAAAGCCACGGCTCAGAATGATGACCGTATTTACATATTCAGATTGATTGAGTTACGCTACATGCAATGCAGACAGGCATTCAGCATTTGCCTGAGATTTGAATGACACTTTGTTTGCGCTTTCTTGTACAACATCATATTTTCAAATTGTAAAATGGACAATAAAAGTAATATCAGTTACATCTACTTCTTTAAGAATTTTACTTCAGACACACACACACACACACACACACACACATTTCCCATGCCTTTTGGGGACGTTTCAGTCCGTCCACAACAAATTAGAGAGCGCGAAAAAGGCTCTTCCATGAAAATATGAAATGATTTGAGAGTTTGCTTGCGCTTTCAGATATTTACTGAAAAAGAAAAATGAATGACCGTAGCGCTATGAATTTAACATGTCAACGGTTTGACGCAAATCCAGACAGACAAACCAATTGATCGATTGATTGATGTTGGGCTGTACTCGACGCACATCTGCTTTAAAAGAGACACAAATAAATAAAACACAATGGCAGAACAAAACCGAACTCAAAACGCTAATTCACTTATTTACACATATTCAAATGCGTCACGTCTACATGAATGCCAAACGTATTTACTAATCATCTAGCACACGCCCACATGTTTCATGTCTCAAGGTCGCTCGTCCTACAAATAACCAGCCAGCGAAGGTGAAGTCCCCCGCGTGTCATTCCAGTTTCTTCCCAGGTGTAGAGGCGGGCGATGTAGAAGTTCCCTATTGTGTGCATTGTGCAACGCGACACTCGAAGCCGCGCTCCGAAAACGGGGGAACCTGAGCGGCGTCATCACAACAAAGCTAAACGTTGAGTCACAGCGTGTTCTGTTTCCACACGATTACAGTGGAAAAGCAAGTGGGCACCAAGCAAAGGTCATCCAAATCCACTACGGGGTGATCTTTTTTATGCTCTTCACCGTGACAACGTGGTCAGTACCCCTCAATTTGTCTCTGAAGAACTGGAAATAAAAAGCAAAGGCGATGCATGATTGGTCAGCTTAATCTTATGGCAGTAAAATGGATCAATTCTGATTGTTCTACCTGTTTGATGGCTTTGATCAGTGTCTCATCGCTGATTGCACCAGATGATGTCATCTTCATTTGTACAAATGCAAATGAATGCTCTGGTTGGAGACAAAAACAAACAAACCAAGCATTAGAGCAACGCAGGTCCTAAAAATGGCAATACGGGTCCATTTAAACCATTCTAGAAAAATAAGCGTGTTGACTTTGTATTATTCATTAGCGTAGGTAGGCGCTAATTGCAGTTGTAATCGTAGTTTGTGTAGTTTTTTGTGGGGTTTTTTCAGTTGTGGTAGTACTGCAAATTAGAGTTGTAAGAAAGACTAGTATCAAAACTCATTTGTGCCAGTCTCAGTCTCTGAAATGGGACAGAATTGGACCTTTTCATGACTTTTCCAGACTTATTTTGAGTTGTTCCATAATAGTGTAAGATCACGTGGTAGCATAAGGAAAGGATCATTATTTTCAGTTAAAAATGACTGATGCCTAATCCTTAATATTGAAATCGAGTTTGAAATTTGAGTATGGTGACAACAATACTTTTCCGGCTGTGGAAATGGGGCGAGAGAGTGGGTAAAGACTTTCGACAAATCTTCAACCACACATGCCCTTGCCTGCTGCACCAGCGGCGAGGCACACTTTGTTTTATTTTGAATCACTTTTCCCTCAAAGGTGCTTGTCTCCGTGGAGATGTTAGTGTTTGGCCTGACATGTTCCACAGTATGACACCCCAGGCACAGAATAAATGCAGATTTAACGTCTGGATGCTCTGGAACATTCCAAGTGAAGCAGTAACATGGAGACAAGCAGGTGGCCAGTCTCCAACCAGAATAGTTCCTTTGTGCACTTTTATCACCAACATCGTCCAGGAGGGAGTCAAATGTTCATGATGTTTGGGACTTTTACTTTAGCGCAACTAACCAAATACTTGAGTGACGCTTTGAGGATCTCTCCATATTTTAAGAAATGGTGGGATGAATACGATTGGGCCGTGAAAACAACGAGAAGAAAACATACCCGGTGGTGCAGTTGGCCTGAAGGAACTCAGAGCTTCTGGGCTGGGCGTGGTCATGTCTTCGGATGGAGCTGTAGATGAGGAACTGTCTGTCGCTGTTGTAGTCGATGCTTTTGTTGATGCTGTTGGGACTGACGTGGTTGTAGGCAAAGACGTTGTAGTGGTTGGTGAAGCTGTGGTTGTAGTTGGAGAAGCTGTAGTTGATGTTGTTGGGACTGACGTGGTTGTTGTAGGCAAAGCCGTTGTAGTGGTTGGTGAAGCTGGGGTTGTAGTTGGAGAAGCTGTAGTTGATGTTGTTTGGACTGACGTGGTTGTTGTAGGCAAAGCCGTTGTAGTGGTTGGTGAAGCTGTGGTTGTAGTTGGAGAAGCTGTAGTTGATGTTGTTGGGACTGACGTGGTTGTTATAGGCAAAGACGTTGTAGTGGTTGGTGAAGCTGTAGTTGATGTTGTTGGGACTGACGTAGTTGTTGTAGGCAAAGATGTTGTAGTGGTTGGTGAAGCTGTGGTTGTAGTTGGAGAAGCTGTAGTTGATGTTGTTGGGACTGATGTGGTTGTTGTAGGCAAAGACGTTGTAGTGGTTGGTAAAGCTGTGGTTGTAGTGGGAGAAGCTGTAGTTGATGTAGTTTGGACTGACGTAGTTGTTGTAGGCAAAGCCGTTGTAGTGGTTGGTGAAGCCGTGGTTGTAGTTGGAGAAGCTGTAGTTGATGTTGTTGGGACTGACGTGGTTGCTGTAGGCAAAGACGTTGTAGTGGTTGGTAAAGCTGTGGTTTGAATGGCCGTAGCTGTAGTTAGTGGCGTTGTTGTTTGAGGAGCTGGACTTGTAGTTTGAGATGTTGTCGGGGCAACCGCTGTAGTTGTTGTAATTTGATTAGCTGATGTGGTGAAAACACATTTTTAGATTTATCACATCTGAATTGACCAATATTAAAAATAACACAGAAAAGATCCCTCACAGATAAATATGTATAAACTATTAACAAAACTAAATCTGTGTTTAATGAATTCAATGTTGTATTATATTCATATTGTGGAAGTGTAATATATGAATACAATTATGTTTCCATGACATTGACACATAATGTTTTAAGGTATTCCACAAAATGGTAATTCAAAATTCAGTCCTATTTGCCGACACAACTGAACAACTCAAATAAAACTGTATTATAAATCTTTACCTTGTGCGAGTGGAGCTTTACAGACTCCTAGAAATAAAATCAAATAAATCCACTTCTCTTGTCCATCCATCGCAGCAGATGTTCTCTTGTCCATTGAGTTTATTTGCCCGAGCCCACGGGCTGTTCTGTGCGACGCTCCTCCTGCAGCTGACGAACCGCCAATGCTGTCGAGCTGGTTCCAGCTTCCGCCACAATATGCCCTATGGCTGTGCATTTATACAGCTTATTACACATCATCGTTTGAATACCATTTCTATTGGGTCGAATTAGTCAAATAGAAAAGGAGGTTTCAGAGATGCAAGGTTACATTAAAATAAAAGGGAAATGTAAAATGTAAAAAAAGGGATTTCTGTGTACGACCTCAGTCCAGTTGGGATCCAGAGCAAAATACTGTAAGTATGTGGTTAAAATGAAGTCAACAAAGAGTTTCACATTCCATTCTTAAAACTTCCTTTTCTGGCTCACAGTAGTTTTGGAAAAACTGCAGTGACTCCTTACACGTCACTACAACATATTCAGTATTTCCTCCTGAGAGATAGTGCCTTGGTGATGGTCTGCACATGGACTTTTATTGATCTATGGCACAGATGCACGCATAAACATTGACTTTCCTTTATAATCCCTTCAAATCCACAATAACAACATTTGTTTGTTCATTTAGTCTTTTTTTTTATTCAAAGGAACAAAGGTACAGGGTAAGTAACTCATGTTCTCATGCAGACGGCTCATTTCCTGTATCTGTGAACCGAGGACCTTTCATCTGCCCATGAACGGCGTCCTCATTTGTGTACATGTAAATAGTACTCAGACAAAGCCCTGACCAGGCTGGCTATTAATGTGGCAGCAAGGACCACAGTCTGACCACACCATGGCATTGTAACATACAGCGGGAAAGCATAAGGGTTGTTCATTCATTCATTCATTCATTCATTCATTCTGCATAACAGCCACTAGAGTTCATGGTACAGTGTCTGTGGTTGGACCGTTTGTCATTGAGAAAGAGCTCGTTTCCAGCGTTGTGGTCGGCGTCGCTGTCGTCGTAAGTGAAATATTTGCAGCCGTAATTTGTTTCACCGCAACATCATAATGCGCGGCGCCCAAAGTATCGCGGAAAAAAACTGAAAGAGAACAAACGAAATCATGAATGTTACTTTTGATTGAAAAAAAACAACAACAAGCAACCTTAACGAGCAATGAAACGATCCTAATGATTCAGTTCGTGCTTCCATTTGATTGGCCTTTCTTTCTTAAGTAGTTTAACGTAAGTCGTTTTCAATATGCAAGGTTATGCAGCTTGTTTGGCCCGTTACGCTCACGTTGGTATGTTTGTGGACAACCGTAATCACTGTGTTTGTTTGTTGCTATGAGGACGTTTAACAATGCATTCAGGTGATCACAGAATTCTGGAATGCTTTGTTTCAAATTGAGTTGAAGGGCAGGTCAGAACGGACAGAGAGTTATTAAAAGTTCCTGCTGTGGTTGAACAATAACAGTCATGTCTTAGTTAATACCTACCGATTCTACAAATTATGAGTTCATTTCCTTGTGGGAATGTTATTGATTAACTAACAGTTTCAGTCAGAAATTCACTAGTTTCTGCTGACTTTAATTTTGGAAACATGAGACAAAGCTTTTAATTCATCCATGTCGCTAAAGTTTCTTCATCTAGTCTTGCTAGTCATGGTCTTATCTTCAAAAGTTAATATTTTGCCTAATCAGAGAAAAGCATGGCTCATTTGCACGGCAGGTTCTAAGTTAAAAAACTGAGAAACATCGCTGACTTCGGCCAAATTGTTAATGTGAGGTGAGTGAAGTCTGATGTTGATCAGTGAGACCCATAACGTTCCTGAAAAAGACAAACCTGATCTGGGTCTGTTATGTCGAGTGTACCCTTAGTGCGAGCTGGTTGTGGTTGTGTGACATGAATGTGCTCTGTGTTTGTCAAACGCTACAGCCAGCGTTACAGGCGGTATGCCACCCACCCACTCACCCCACCCACCCACCCACCCACCCACTCAAAATGACCCTTTGGCCTAAGACGTGGAGAAGCGAGTGGTGACCAGACTGTAACTACCAGACAAACAAATACCATGAAATCAGTCTTTTCCACTGCTTTATGGTATGAAGTGGGAATCCAAGAATAGTCCAAATCCAAACGCCGTCACCAGACCCCCTCGGAACAGTTCAGAGCTCAAATGCCTTCAATACAAAGGGTCTCTGGCCGATGTGCCTCTTCAACGCTCAGTACAGTTATTGTATGACGTCTTCATCAAGTTCAGGGTGAATCTCTTCCTCATCCCGACAACAGTTGTGTTTTGTATACTCAGAGCTCAGAGGGCCATATTTACTCAAAACAAACAGGCAGCGCGAGCTAAACGTTTGTGCAGAACAGACGACTGCAGTTTACACATCAACGTGGGCTTAGAAATATGGAAAGGATTGTTTATGATTTACAAATATACAATGACCACTCGTCGTTTTGAGGATAAAGGATGAATGTTGAACACACTTAACATGCAACACTTTGGCCATGATGTGGCCATGATGTGGCCTCAGCGGAGCCACGGTGGAGCCACAGCGGAGCCACGGCGGAGCCACGGCGGAGCCACACGCACATATGCACATCCTCTGCTCACGCAGTAAGCTCATTTACATATCAGATCTGTGCTTCTAATAATACGTGCCGTTTCTGATCGTAAATAAGGTGCCACAAAATTGAACGTGCTAATTTGAACTAGTTTGGGTTCATCTGACCCAGAATGTTTACCTGTTTGACGAGTTCGGTCAATGTTTCCTCGCTGAGGTCAACATAAGAGTCCAGTGTCATTTGCAGATGAGCCAGGGAAGTCAAACCTTCATCAAACAAGAAGACATTGAAAAACTGCAACATAACTTATGTAAACTTATATTACATGCAGCCTATCTGTCAATCAATTGTGATTTTACGACGCTAAATAAAAGCAATAAAATTACAATTGATTTACATATAGGCTGTATGTAAATCAATTGCGTTTATTCAAAGTATTCTGAAGCGGCGGCGCGGGGGATGACCAGGCTCACGCGCCGCAGCCGTGCAAAGGAAAGACTTTGAAATGATTACCTGGAGTCGTTGGGGAGATGAAGGTCATTTGTGGAGTGGTGAGTGGGCTGGTTAGATTCTGCCTGTATTCATCCACTGTAGCATTGGTTACCAGGGATGTGTGTACTACCATATTTGTAGTACTTGTAGCAGCTGTGGCAGTGGTTGTTGAAGAGGCCACAGTTGTAGTTTGAATGGGTGTGGTTGCGACATTGTGGTTGTTGAAGGCGACTCAGTTGTAGTTTGAAGACTGTGGTGCAGACATTGGGACACCAGTCGTTAGCAGCTGTGAAGGCGGCAGTGGTTGTTGAAGAAGGCGCTCAGTTGTAGTTTGAAGGAGTTGTAGTTTGAATGGGTGTGGTTGCATTGTGGTTGTAGACATTGTGGTTGTTGAAGGACACCAGTCGACTCAGTTGTAGTTTGAAGGACTGTGGTTGCAGACATTGGGACACCAGTCGTTATGGTACTTGTAGCAGCTGTAGTTGTGGTTGTTGAAGGCGGCTCAGTTGTAGTTTGAAGGGGTGTGGTTGCAGACATTGTGGTTGTTGAAGGCGACTCAGTTGTAGTTTGAAGGAGTGTGGTTGCAGACATTGGGACACCAGTCGTTGTGGTACTTGTAGCAGCTGTCGGTTGTTGAGGCGGCTCAGTTGTAGTTTGAATGGGTGTGGTTGCAGACATTGTGGTTGTTGAAGGCTGTAGTTGTGTTGTTGACTCATTGTGGTTGTAGTTTGAAGGAGTGTGGTTGCAGACATTGGACACCAGTCGTTATGGTACTTGTAGCAGCGTAGTTGTGGTTGTTGAAGGCGCTCAGTTTTGTAGTTTGAAGGGGTGTGGTTGAGACATGTGATTGTTGAAGCCGACTCAGTTGTAGTTTGAAGGAGTGTGGTTGCAGACATTTGGGACACCAGTCGTTGTGGTATTGTGTAGCAGCTGTAGTTGTGGTTGTTGAAGGTGGCTCAGTTGTGTTTGAATGGGTGTCGGTTGCAGACATGTGGTTGTTGAAGCGGCTCAGTTGTGTTTTTGAATGGGTGTGTTTTCGCAGACTTGTGGTTGTTGAAGGCGGCTCAGTTGTAGTTTGAAGGGGTGTGGTTGCCAGACATTGGGAACAGTCGTTGTGCTACTTGTAGCAGCTGTAGTTGTGGTTGTTGAAGGTGGCTCAGTTGTAGTTTTGAATGGGTATAGTTGCAGACATTGTGGTTGTTGAGGCGGCTCAGTTTGAGTTTGAATGGTGTGGGTGCAGACATTGTGGTTGTTGAAGGCGGCTCAGTTGTAGTTTGAAGGGGTGTGGTTGCAGACATTGGGCACCAGTCGTTGTGCTACTTTGTAGCTAGCTGTACTTGTGGTTGTTGAAGGTGGCTCAAGTTTGTAAGTTTGAATGGGTGTGGTGCAGACATTGTGGTTGTTGAAGGCGGCTCAGTTGTAGTTTGAAGGAGTGTGGTTGCAGACATTGGGACACCAGTCGTTTGGTACTGTAGCAGCTGTAGTTGTGGTTGTTGAAGGTGGCTCAGTTGTAGTTTGAAGGGTGTGGTTGCAGACATTGTGGTTGTTGAAGGCGGCTCAGTTGTAGTTTGAAGGACTGTGGTTGCAGACATTGGGACACCAGTCGTTGTGGTACTTGTAGCAGCTGTAGTTGTGGTTGTTGAAGGTGGCTCAGTTGTAGTTTGAATGGGTGTGGTTGCAGACATTGTGGTTGTGAAGGCGGCTCAGTTGTAGTTTGAAGGAGTGTGGTTGCAGACATTTGGGACACCAGTCGTTGTGGTACTTGTAGCAGCTGTAGTTGTGGGTTGTTGAAGCGGCTCAGTTGTAGTTTGAATTTGTGGTGGTTGCAGACATTGTGGTTGTTGAAGGCGGCTCAGTTGTAGTTTGAAGGAGTGTGGTTGCAGACATTGGGACACCAGTCGTTGTGGTACTTGTAGCAGCTGTCAGTTTTGTTGTTGAAGGCGCTCAGTTGTAGTTTGAATGGGTGTGGTGCAGACATTGTGGTTCTTGAAGGCCGACTCAGTTGTAGTTTGAAGGAGTGGGTGTGCAGACATTGGCACACCAGGTCCGTTGTGGTACTTGTAGCAGTAGCTGTGTAGTTGTGGTTGTTGAAGCGGCTCAGTTGTAGTTTGAATGGGTGTGGTTGCAGACATTGTGGTTGTGAAGGCGGCTCAGTTGTAGTTTGAAGGAGTGTGGTTGCAGACATTGGGACACCAGTCGTTGTGAAATACTTGTAGCAGCTGTAGTTGTGGTTGTTAAGGCGGCTCAGTTGTAGTTTGAATGGGTGTGGTTGCAGACATTGTGGTTGTTGAAGGCGGCTCAATTGTAGTTTTGAAGGAGTGTGGTTGCAGACATTGGGACACCAGTCGTTATGGTACTTGTAGGAGCTGTAGTTTGTGGTTGTTGAAGGTGGCTCAGTTGTAGTTTGAATAGGTTGTGTTGCAGACACTGTGGTTGTTGAGGCGTTCAGTTGTAGCTTGAAGGAGTGAGGTTGAAGACATTGGGACAACCAGTCGTTATGGTACTTGTAGGAGCTGTAGTTGTGGTGTGCTTGAACGGTGGAAGGTGGCTCAGTTGTAGTTTGAATAGGTGTGGTTGCAGACACTGTGGTTGTTGAAGGCGGCTCAGTTGTAGCTTGAAGGAGTGAGGTTGAAGACATTGGGACACCAGTCGTTGTGGTACTTGTAGCAGCTGTAGTAGTGGTGGTTGAAGGTGGCTCAGTTGTAGTTTGAATAGGTGTGGTTGCAGACATTGTGGTTGTTGAAGGCGGCTCAGTTGTAGCTTGAAGGAGTGTGGTTGAAGACATTGGGACACCAGTCGTTATGGTACTTGTAGGAGCTGTAGTTGTGGTTGTTGAAGGCGGCTCAGTTGTAGTTTGAAGGACTGTGGTTGCAGACATTGGGACACCACTCGTGGTCATTGTAGGAGCTGTAGTTGTGGTTGTTGAAGGTGGCTCAGTTGTAGTTTGAAGGGGTGTGGTTGTTGTTATTCCGGCACTAGTCATTGTAGTACTTGTCTCAGCTGTAGTAGTGGTAGTTGAAGGGGCCACAGTTGTAGTTTGAATGGGTGTGGTTGTAGACAGTGGGACACCAGTCGTTGTAGTACTTGTAGCAGCTCTAGTTGTGGTAGTTGGAGGAGCTAAAGTTGTTTGAAGAGGTGTGGTTGCAGACATTGGGGCACCGGTTGTTGTGGTACTTGTATCAGCCGTAGTAGTGGTTGTTGAAGGCGGCTCAGTTGTAGTTTGATGGGGTGTGGTTGTTGTTATTTGAGCACTAGTCGTCGTTCTTGTCTCAGCTGTAGTAGTGGTAGTTGAAGGGGCCACAGTTGTAGTTTGAAGGGGCGTGGCTGCTGACATTGGGACACCAGTCATTATGGTACTTGTAGGAGCTGTAGTTGTGGTTGTTGAAGGTGGCTCGGTTGTAGTTTGAATGGGTGTGGTTGAAGACTTTAGGACACCAGTTGTTGTGGTACTTGTCTCAGCTGTTGTAATGGTTGTTGAAGGGGCCACAGTTGTAGTTTGAAGGAGTGTGGTTGTAGACATTGGGACACCAGTCGTTGCTGTACTTATATCAGCCGCCGTAGTTGTGGTTGTTGAAGGTGGCTCAGTTGTAGTTTGAAGAGGTGTGGTTGCAGACAATGGGACACCAGTTGTAGTACTTGTAGCAGCTGTAGTAGTGGTAGTTGAAGTAGCCACAGTTGTAGTTTGAAGGAGTGTGGTTGCAGACATTGTGACACCGGTTGTTGCTGTACTTGTATCAGCCGTAGTTGTGGTAGTTGGAGGAGCTGAACTTGTAGTTTGAAGGAGTGTGGTTGCGGACATTGTGACACCGGTTGTTGCTGTACTTGTATCAGCCGTAGTTGTGGTTGTTGAAGGTGGCTCAGTTGTAGTTTGAAGGGGCGTGGTTGTTGTTATTGGAGCACTAGTCATTGTACTTGTCTCAGTTGTAGTAGTGGTGGTTGAAGGAGCCACAGTTGTAGTTTGAAGGGGTGTGGTTGTTGGTTGAAGGGCTGTGGTTGTTGTATTTGGAGAAAAGGTGGTCAACTCTGCAAAAAGAGGATTAGAGCCATTTGAAACACCAAACTTTTTAACCGAAAACTTGTTGATTCCTAGTTTTAAAGTAATCCATAGATTGTCTGCTATTTGGCTATACATTTAATCATACTTTTATGTATTGCTAATGTCTTTCACACCATTTCAGAGTTTCATTCAGAGGTACTAATAGAATATCCATTCTTTTTTCACATACTGTACGGTACTTCTGTACCAGTTTTGTAAATACTAAAGTGCTTTTAAGTCTTTTCATGCTTAAAATGTATTATTTGTCAAGGTCAGATTTATTAGTTTATTTTAATTCACTTTTGTTTCACCAGGCAAACACTTAGAACAAATTCTTATTTACAAAGTGAATCATTTACATGAGATATTACTTCCTTCTTTACGGTTGAGTCAATCTCAACAGTACGTTTCAGACAACTTGCTATAGAAATTGAATATAGAATTGTCACACATAGTTTAGTTCTTTTTTGGAATGCGACCGGGACAGTGCGCAGTGTACCCCTGAACTGGAGACATGTAATGTACCAGATTGTAGCTCCAGTGCTAATTTCCATAATGACATGTTTAGTTAGCCTAATGTTTAACCAATGAGAGTTTAAAATGCTCAATACTAAACTTAACGTTCATTCAAAAGTATTCCGATACATAGTTGATAAATATTTACCAGCTGTGACCCAGAACTTATGAGGTCATCCAAATCTCGTTACTGTATTTGACTATTAACGTGAAGTTTATGGACATTTACCCCCGTGTTAATTGTGGTCTTTGATGTCATCCTGTGAACATTACCGTTTATTATTAATTATACAATGAAGAAAAAACAGACAAGTCTGAAAAGCGAGAAAGATATTTACAAAATGTGATAGTTTGAACGTTTAAAAATCAACAAATTTACCAGCGACACCCCAAAAAGTTTGTGACCTATTTTGAATTAAATATTATAAAGCAGAACTTATGAGGTCATTCCAAATCTCGTTTAACTGTATTTGACTATTACACGTGAAGTTTATGGACATTTGACCCCCGTGTTAGATTGTGGGTCTGTTGATGTCATCCTGATGAACAGCTCCTACTGCTGTTTATTATTAATTACTTCAACAATTGACAGAAAAAGACAGGACAAGTCTGAAAAGCGAGAAAGATATTTACAAAATGTGAAGTATTTGAAGTTTGAACGTTTAAAAAGTTCAACAAATGTTTCAGGATTCCAACGTAAAGGATTGGGCGACACCCCAAAAATGTTTGGTTTTGAGACCAGTTAACAAATATTTTATTACTACTACTACTACTATTAGCTATTTTGAATTAAATATGTATAAAGCAAAAGAGCATTTCCTTATACAATGTTAATCTATAAATAGGCTCTAAAGGCCAAAAACAATGGTGTTGCATTTACACACTTTTTCCATCAGGTCAGCAGAAGTTATGGATATTTCTTACTAAGTGGAGGATTTGTGGATTCCATGGGGCTCATGGATGAGCTGCAATGCCAGCACAAGGCTATGCGCTTGCCAAAATGACCAAAAGAAATGCCACTGCAATACTGTTAAAACTAAGGTGTTTCCAATGTAAAGCTAGGTGTTAAAATTAACCATCAATATGTATGGTTAATTTTATTGTTTGTCCCTATTCAAAATACAATACAGAAACATTGACACGGTACGATTTAAAGCTGAATAGAGTTTACCTTGAGCCAGTGCTGTGTTTAGAAATCCCAATAAAAAGATCAAGCGAGGCATTGTGTCCATTGTGGCAGAAGTGCTGTCAACACTTTCTCAGTCAGTGGTCACAGGTTTTGTGCAGTTAATAGTAAATCTACAGGCAGCGTCAGAAGGAGGAACATTTCAAGTGACAGAACCTGAAAAACAAGTTACAGCTCCTATGTTGCCAAAATATGTTTCTTCCACCTTTATTTTGACATGAAAAACATTTTGATTGTACTCACAATTAGAGTACTTCTACATAAAATGGGTCGATGTAACAACCCATAAAAGAAGAATAAAACGATCTGGTCACCACTGTCCCTGAGCCTTTACCATAATCACACCCTTTGTGAACCTGCACAGGACCACCTTCAATTTGTACTTTTTATCACAAAAATATGAATTCAGTATAGGAATGCAAATAAAATGGAACATACATAAATACATAAATAGTAAAGTAAGGTAAATCTCCCAGATCATCTGACCTGTATCTTGGTAGCCTCCCCTGCTTGTCTCTATGGAGATACTTAAGTTTAATACATACTGTGTTCAAGCATGTTCACACTCTTTCCAGGTGCTGGTGGTGCTTACCTGACTCCAGTGTGCGTGGTGCATCCGAAAAGGACAAGCAGTGTCCCCATTTTGTCGACTACATAATGAAACAGTCAAAAGGCTGAATCGGGCTGGATATGGACACTGGACACGTCTGGACCTTGAAACATTATCTACGATATTGGTATCTGTAGCAGACATGCATGGATCAATCCAAATATCACTCCAAGTTAATCATGAGGGAACACTGTTAACATGGTTAAAAGCTCATAAAAGTAGATTTTATATATTATGTACCTCCAACCAAGGAATTTTTGCTTGATAATAATAATAATAATAATGATTTTGCATAGGTGGGAAAAAACATTGTTCAAACTTAGGTGCAAGCGCCACCTAAAATTTCAAAATACATTAGACTTATGAAAATTGGTACAAACGACGTCATGCCAGGACAAGTAAAACATTATATCATAACCCCGCCCCTTTTTCCACCTGGGAATTTCAGACTAAAGGCTTGAAAATGTGTCAAAATGAACTAAACCCATGTGCGATTAGAGGTAATTCTTTTGATTTTTAATACAATTCCAAATGTGGGCGTGGCAAGCTCGATAACAAAAATTGCCATTTTGCCAAGTTTTAAAACTTGCATATCTCATTGTATTTCTAGGCACAAATATATGTTTTGTGCATTTTGAATTGGATCAAAACATTTTGAGAAATTAAATTTGGCACAGACATCCTTCACGAGCAAGGACCACGACCCCCGCTACGACGCAAAGTGTTTATTGATATATGAGAAACATGAACAAACACGGATGTACAGAAACGGATGCCGTTTTGGGGCTCCTGGCGATGAGGGCTGTAGGCCCCCGGGCCTCGATACACCCGTCTAGGAGATCAATTAGAATGATAATTCGAAGAGGGTCGGAGGGAGGGGCACGAAGTCACAAACGCTGATGTGTTTGACCGGATGCCGCAATACTGTAGCCGCAGGGAGGGGGCGTGAAAGGGGTGTGGTCCCGCTCCAAAACCTAAGATAACAAACTTATCTTCATTTCTTTCCATTCTTAACAAAAAAGCCAATGAGGGTATATCTATATCTGCAAGCATGTTACCCTGGCAACCTGACAAATATTGTCATTGACTTACATGTGTTTTGGTTTACAGGCGTTTTGAATGGGATGAAAACATTTACATACATACATTTGTCATAAGCAGTTCAAATTTGGCACAACGTGGACATAACTCTATCTCGAACCGTGCAATCCAGAAAATGTTGAATGGAGTAGTATGAAGTTGATACTGTTTTGAAGGAGGGGTCATTAGAGGTGTGCTCTTCGCGGTAGCTCATACTCCACGGTGGCAAGGGGGGCGAGGGCCTTTATCGCTGGGCGTGGCTTTAATTATTATTATTATTATACTTCTTAATTAGTTAAAATATATTTGAAATCCAGTCTGTAGGAGAACTTTCAAAAGGTGCCCCAAAAGTTTCCCCTATATTTGTGGGACTTCACTGGCTGAAGTGGTTCGTGAAACACCAGTGGTCGTTGTTAGGCTTTACTAGAGATAATTGTTAGTAATGCACTAGTGGATATAGAATAGTACTTCACACAAAATTACTTGCAAAATATACATTTTATTACGACAAAAATAACATTTTGACACTAGGCCTTCATATGGAAAATCTCATGGTGTACAAGTGAAAGTTACTCTTGAAATCCAGACCGTTATATCCAGCAGATGTATCTACTGACATGCTGATTGAAGCTTCAGTTGTGACATTACTTGAGATCCATGGTAATATAAAAGAAGTTCCCGATGCGCCTTAATTTCTGTGAACATTGCAGCCTCTGTACCAAACATTGTTGGTGCTCCCCTAATTGTGCTTCTTAGAGAAACAACAGTGATCGTTGTTTCATTGTTGGGTCTACCCTTGTGTTCTGGTCCGAGAAGAAACGATAGCCTTGATTAAGAATTTTCTAGTGGTCGTTTTTGGTACTCTACTTGTAAAAGTTACTTTTCGAGATCCAGAACTCTTTTAACCAGTAGACATATCATCTTGAGATGATGATCCTGGTGTTTCGGATGAAGTTTCAGGAGTGAAATTACCTTCTTGACATCCAATAGGTTTATTATTTGCAGAAGAAGAATGAGAATGTCCCATACGTGCCTATTTGTTGTGGACATTGGAGGCTCTGTAACAACTGTTAATGGGGCTACACTAGTTTTAGTGATTCGAGAAAAAACTGATCTTGGATGGGGCTTTTCAAGAGGTAGTCTTTTTTTTAAGCTACTTGTGGTGGTCTGAGAATTTTCTGGTGATCATTTTTGATGCTCTACTTGTAAAAGTTACTTCTTGAGATCCAGAACCCTAAAAACTAGTAGAGGTATCTTCTTGAGATGATGATCTAACATTTTGGATAAAAATTCAGGAGTGAAACTACCCTGTTGAGATCCAATAGGAATATATTTTTAAGAACATCCGGAACTTCCCATACGTCCCTCATTGTCTGTGTAACATTTGGAATTCCTTAATCAAAAGAATGTCAGATGTTTGTTGATAATACACTTGTTGTAGTGGTTATCTTACAAATTATTTACCAATATAGTAGATAATGTTTCAAGGTTCAGACGTGTCCAGTGTCCATATCCAGCCCGAATCAGCCTTTTGACTGTTTTTATTGTGGATGTTGATATTTCAATGCCAGATTTTTGTTGGGACTCCACGAGTTGTGGCTAGTTAGGCGAAAGAACAGTGGTGTCTGTTGGGGCTTTACTAGTTGTACGTTATTGGTGCTGTACTAGTGAAATTACCTTCTTGAGATCCTGAAACACTCATATCCAGTAGAATTACCTGCTTGAGATGATGATTCCTGACAAGTCAGTTGAAGATTCACTGGTGAAATTGCCTTTTTGAGCTCCAATAGGATTTATACTCTCTGAAGAAGATCCAGAACTTCTCACATATGTCTCTTTTGCGGTGGATGTTGATGTTTCAACGTCAGATTTTGTTTGGGCTACACTCGTTGAGGTGGTTGGAGAAAAGAACAGAGCGTCTCTGTTGGGCTTTACTAGTTGTAACTATTGGTGCTTGTACTAGTGAAATTACTTTCTTGAGATTCTAAACCCTCATATCTATTAGCAGTACCTACTTGAGATGATGATCCTGACAAGTCAGTTTGAAGATTCACTGGTTAAACTGCCTTTTTGAGCTCCAATAGGATTATACTCTTGCTGAAGAAGATCAGAACTTTCTCACATGTGTCTCTTTTGTGGTGGATGTTGATGTTTCAACGTCAGATTGTGTTGGGGCTACACTAGTTGAGATGGTTGGAGAAAGAACTGTGGTCTCTGTTGGGGCATTTACTAGTTGTACTATATAGGTGCTGTACTAGTGAAATTACTTTCTTGAGATTCTAAACCCTCATATCTATTAGGCAGTAACTTCTTGAGATGAATGATACCCGAGAAGTCCAGTTGATGATTCAATGGTGAAATTGCCTTCTTGGGATTCAATTAGATTATATTCCTTCTGAAGAAAATCCCAGAACTTCTCATAGGTGCCTCTATTGTGGCGGGTGTTGAATGTTTCAATGCCAGATTTTTGTTGGGGCTCCACTAGTTGTGGTGGTTGTCGAAAGAACAGTGGTCTCTGTTGGGGCTTTACTAGTTGTAGTTATTGGTTCTGTATCAGTGAAATTACGCTCTTGAGATTCTGAACCTTCATATATAACAAAAGTATCTTCTTGAGATGATAATCTTGAAATGTCAGATAAAGATTCATTGCTGAAATTGACTTCTGGAGATCCAATCGGATTATATTCTTCTGAAGAAGATCCAGAACTTCTAATATGTGCCTCTATTGTGGTGGATGTTGATGTTTCAATGCAGATTTTGTTGGGACTCCACTAATTGGGGTGGCGGGCGAAAGAACAGTGGTGTCCTGTTGGGGCTTTACTAGTTGTAGTTATTGGTGCTGTAACTCGTGAAATGACTTTCTTGAGATTCTAAACCCTCATATCTATTAGCAGTACCTTCTTGAGATATGATGATCCTGAGAAGTCAGTTGATGATTCAATGGTGAAATTGGCCTTCTTGGGATTCATTTAAATTATATTTCTTCAGAAGGAGATCCAGAACTTCTCATATATGCCTCTATTGTGGTGGATGTTGATGTTTCAATGCCATATTTTGTTGGGACTCCACTAATTGTGGTAGTTAGTGAAAGAACAGTGGTGTCTGTTGGGGCTTTACTAGTTGTAGTTATTGGTGCTGAACTAGTGAAAATTACCTTTCTTGAGATCCTGAAACCTCATATCCAGTAGAATTACCTGCTTGAGATGATGATGTCTGACAAGTCAGTTGAAGAATTCACTGGTGAAATTGCCTTTTTTGAGCTCCAATATGGAATTATACTCTTCTGAAGAAGATCCAGAACTTCTCACATATGTCTCTTTTGTGGTGGATAGTTGATGTTTCAACGTCAGATTTTGTTTGGGCTACACTCGTTGAGGTGGTTGGAGAAAGAAACAGTGGTCTCTGTTGGGGCTTTAACTAGTTGTAACTATTGGTGCTGTACTAGTGAAATTACTTTCTTGAGATTCTAGAACCTCATATCTATTAGCAGTACCTTCTTGGGATTGATGAATCCTGACAAGTCAGAATAAGATTCAATGGTGAAATTGCCTTTTTGGGAATCCAATTAGATTATATTCTTCTGAAGAAGATCCAGAACTTCTCGCATGTTCCTCTATTGTTGGTGGATGTGTTGATGTTTCAATGCCAGATCTTGTTGGGACTCCACTAATTGTGGTAGTTAGTGAAAGAACAGTGGGTGTCTGATTGGGGCTTTTACTAGTTGTAGTTATTGGTGTTGTACTGGTGAAACTACCTTCTTGAGATCCTGAAACCTCATATCCAGTAGAATTACCTGCTTGAAATGATGATCCTGACAATTCAGCATGACGTTTCACTGGCGAAACTGCCGTCTTGTAGCATCCCAATAGGATCTATATCTCTTCTGAAGAAGATCCAGAACTTCTCATATGTTGCCTCTATTTGTGGTGGGTGTGTGATGGTTTCAATGCCAGAATTTTGTTGGGACGAGGCACTAGTTGTGGTGGTTGGAGAACGAACAGTGGTCTCTGTTGGGGCTTTACTAGTTGTAACTATTGGTGCTATACTAGTGAAATTACTTTCTTGAGATTCTAAACCTCATAATCTATTAGCAGTACCTTCTTGAGATGATGATCCTGAGAAGTCAGTTGATGATTCAATGGTGAAAATTGCCTTCTTGGGATTCAATTAAATTATATTCTTCTGAAGAAGATCCAGAACTTCTCATATGTGCCCTCTATTGTGGTGGATGTTGATTGTATCAATGCCATATTTTGGTTGGGGCTACACTCATTGAGGTGGTTTGGCAGAAAGAACAAGTGGTCTCTGTTGGGCTTTAATAGTTGTTAGTTATTGGTGCTGAACTAGTGAAATTACCTTCTTGAGATCCTGAAACCTCATATCCAAGTAGAATTACCTCCTTGGGATGATGATCCTGACAAGTCAGTTGAAGATTCACACTGGTTAAACTTGCCTTTTTTGAGCTCCAATAGGATTATACTCTTCTGAAGAAGATCCAGAACTTCTCACATGTGTCTCTCTTTTGTGGTGGATGTTGATGTTTCAACGTCAGATTGTGTTGGGGCTAAACTAGTTGAGATGGTTGGAGAAAGAACAGTGGTCTCTGTTGGGACTTTACTAGTTGTAACTATAGGTGTTGTACTAGTGAAATTCATTTCTTGAGATTCTAAACCCTCATATCTATTAGCAGTACCTTCTTGGGATGATGATCCTGACAATCAGAATAAGATTCAATGGTGAAATTGCCTTTTTGGGATCCAATTAGATTATATTCTTCTGAAGAAGATCCGAAGAACTTTCTCGCATGTTCCTCTATTGTGGTGGATCTTTGATGTCTCAATGCCCAGATCTTGTTGGGACTCCACTAATTGTGGTAGTTAGTGGAAAGAACAGTGGGTGTCCAGTTGGGGCTTTACTAGTTGTAAGTTATTGGTGTTGTACTGAGTGAAATTACCTTCTTGAGATCCTGAAACCTCATATCCAGTAGAATTACCTGCTTGAGATGATGATCCTGACAAGTCAGTTGAAGATTCACTGGTGAAATTGCCTTTTTTGAGCTCCAATAGGATTATACTCTTCTGAAGAAGATCCAGAACTTCTCACATATGTCTCTTTTTGTGGTGGATATTGATGTTTCAAACGTCAGATTTTTGTTTGGGCTAACACTCGTTGAGGTGGTTGGAGAAAGAACAGTGGTCTCTGTTGGGGCTTTACTAGTTGTAAATATTGGTGCTGTACTAGTGAAATTACTTTCTTGAGATTCTAAACCCTCATATCTATTAGCAGTACCTTCTTTGGGGTGATGATCCTGACAAGTCAGAATAAGATTCAATGGTGAAATTGCCTTTTTGGGATCCAATTAGATTTATATTCTTCTGAAGAAGATCCAGAACTTCTCGCATGTTCCTCTATTGTGGTGGATGTTGATGTTTCAATGCCAGATCTTGTTGGGACTCCACTAATTGTGGTAGTTAGTGAAAGAACAGTGGTGTCTGTTGGGGCTTTACTAGTTGTAGTTTATTGGTGTTGTACTGGTGAAACTACCTTCTTGAGATCCTGAAACCTCATATCCAGTAGAATTACCTGCTTGAAATGATGATCCTGACAATTCAGATGACGTTTCACTGGTGAAACTGCCGTCTTGAGATCCAATAGGATCATATTCTTCTGAAGAAGATCCAGAACTTCTCATATGTGCCTCTATTGTGGTGGGTGTTGATGTTTCAATGCCAGATTTTGTTGGGACTGCAACTAAGTTTGTAACTATTGGTGCTGTACTAGTGAAATTACTTTCTTGAGATTCTAAACCTCATATCTATTAGCCGTACCTTCTAGAGATGATGGATCCCGAAGAAGTCAGTTGATGATTCAATGGTGAAATTGCCTTCTTGGGATTCAAATTAAATTATATTCTTCTGAAGAAGATCCAGAACTTCTCATATGTGCCTCTATTGTGGTGGATGTTGATGTCTCAATGCCATATTTTTGTTGGGGCTAACACTCGTTGAGGTGGTTGGAGAAAGAACAGTGGTCTCTGTTGGGGCTTTAATAGTTGTAGTTATTGGTGCTGAACTAGTGAAATTACCTTCTTGAGATCCTGAAACCTCATATCCAGTAGAATTACCTCCTTGAGATGATGATCCTGACAAGTCAGTTGAAGATTCACTGGTTAAACTGTGCCTTTTTGAGCTCCAATAGGATTATACTCTTCTGAAGAAGATTCCAGAACTTCTCACATGTGTCCTTCTTTTGTGCTGGATGTTGATGTTTCAACGTCAGATTGTGTTGGGGCTAAACTAGTTGAGATGGTTGGAGAAAGAACAGTGGTCTCTGTTGGGACTTTACTAGTTGTAACTATAGGTGTTGTACTAGTGAAATTACTTTCTTGAGATTCTAAACCCTCATATCTATTAGCAGTACCTTCTTGGGATGATGATCCTGACAAGTCAGAATAAGATTCAATGGTGAAATTGCCTTTTTGGGATCCAATTAGATTATATTCTTCTGAAGAAGATCCAGAACTTCTCTGCATTGTTCGCTCTATTGTGGTGGATCTTGATGTCTCAATGCCAGATCTTGTTGGGACTTGCCACTAATTGTGGTAGTTTAGTGTAAAGAACAGTGGTGTCAGTTGGGGCTTTACTAGTTGTAGTTATTGGTGTTGTACCTGGTGAAATTAAACCTTCTTGAGAATCCTGAAACCTCATATTCCAGTTAGAATTACCTGCTTGAGATGATGAATCTCTGAACAAGTCAGTTGAAGATTTCACTGGGGTGAAATTGCCTTTTTGAGCTCCAATAGGATTATATTCTTCTGAAGAAGATCCAGAACTTCTCACATATGTCTCTTTTGTGGTGGATATTGATGTTTCAACGTCAGATTTTGTTTGGGCTACACTCGTTGGAGGTGGTTGGAGAAAGAACAGTGGTCCTCTGTGTTGGGGCTTTTAACTAGTTTGTAAAACTATTGGTGCTGTACTAGTGAAATTACTTTTTCTTGAGATTCTAAAACCCTCATATCTATTAGCAGTACCATTTCTTGAGATGATGATCCTGACAAGTCAGAATAAGATTCAATGTGTGAAATTGCCTTTTTGGGATCCAATTAAGATTATATTTCTTCTGAAAGAAGATCCAGAAACTTCTCGCATCGTTCCTCTATTGTGGTGGGATGTTGATGTTTCAATAAGCCAGATCTTGTTGGGACTCCACTAATTGTGGTAGTTAGTGAAAGAACAGTGGGTGTCTGTTGGGGGCTTTACTAGTTGTAGTTATTGGTGTTGTACTGGTGAAACTACCTTCTTGAGGATCCTGAAACCTCATACTTCCAGTAGAATTACCTGCTTGAAATGATGATCCTGACAATTCAGATGAACGTTTTCTCTGGTGAAACTGCCTGTCTTGAGATCTAGTAGGATTATATTCTTCTGAAGAAGATCCAGAACTTCTCATAGGTGCCTCTATTGTGGCGGGTGTTGATGTTTTCAATGCCAGATTTTTGTTGGGTCTCCACTAGTTGTGGTGGTTTGGCGAACGAACAGTGGTCCCTGTTGGGGCTTTAAACTAGTTGTAACTATTGGTGCTTGTACTTGTGAAATTACTTTCTAGAGATTCTAAAACCCTCATATCTATTAGCAGTAACCTTTCTTGAGATGATGATCCTGAGAAGTCAGTTGAAGATTTCACTGGTTAAATTGCCTTTTTGAGCTCCAATAGGATTATACTCTTCTGAAGAAGATCCAGAACTTCTCACATATGTCTCTTTTGTGGTGGATGTTTCACCGTCAGATTTTGTTGGGGCTACACTCATTGAGGTGGTTGGAGAAAGAACAGAGGTCTCTGTTGGGCCTTTACTAGTTGTAACTATTGGTGCTGTACTAGTGAAATTACTTTCTTGAGATTCTAAACCCTCATATCTATTAGAAGTACCTTCTTGGGATGATGATCCTGAGAAGTCAGTTGATGATTCAATGGTGAAATTGCCTTCTTGGGATTCAATTTGATTATATTCTTCTGAATAAGATCCAGAACTTCTCATATGTGCCTCTATTGTGGTGGATGTTGATGTTTCAATACCAGATTTTTTTGGGGCTCCACTAGTTGTGGTGGTTGGCGAACGAACAGTGGTCTCTGTTGGGGCTTTACTAGTTGTAGTTATTGGTTCTGTATCAGTGAAATTACCCTCTTGAGATTCTGAACCTTCATGTACAGCAGAAGTATCTTCTTGAGATGATAATCTTGAAATGTCAGATAAAGATTCATTGCTGAAATGGCCTTCTTGAGATTCAATAGGATTATATTCTTCTGAAGAAGATCCAGAATCTCTCATATGGACCTCTTTCGTAGTGGATGTTGATGCTTCTATACCAGATGTTGTTGGGACTACACTTGTTGCTGTGGTTGAAAAAGCAAGAGTGGTCACTTTTGGGGCTTTACTAGTTGTATTTATTGGTGTTGTACTTGTGACATTACCTTCTTGAGATCCTGATCCCCCATATCTATTAGAAGTAACTTCTTGGGATGATGATCCTGACAAGTAAGAATAAGATTCAATGGTGAAATTGCCTTTTTGGGATCCAATAAGATTATATTCTTCTGAAGAAGATCCAGAACTTCTCGCATGTTCCTCTATCGTGGTGGATGTTGATATTTCAATGCCAGATTTTGTTGGGACTCCACTAGTTGTGGTGGCAGGCGAAAGAACAGTGGTCTCTGTCGGGGCTTTACTAGTTGTAGTTATTCGTGCTGAACTAGTGAAATTACCTACTTGAGATTTTAAACCCTCATATCCAGTAGAATTACCTGCTTGAGATGATGATCCTGACAAGTCATTTTGAGATGCACTGGTGAAATTGCCTTTTTGAGTTCCAATAGGATTATATTCTTCTGAAGAAGATCCAGAACTTCTCACATGTGTCTCTTTTGTGGTGGATGTTGATGTTTCAACGTCAGATTTTGTTGGGTCTCCACTAGTTGTGGTGGTTGGCGAACGAACAGTGGTCTCTGTTGGGGCTTTACTAGTTGTAGTTATTGGTGCTGTACTCGTGAAATTATTTTCTTGAGATTCTAAACCCTCATATCTATTAGCAGTACCTTCTTGAGATGATGATCCTGAGAAGTCAGTTGAAGATTCACTGGTTAAATTGCCTTTTTGAGCTCCAATAGGATTATACTCTTCTGAAGAAGATCCAGAACTTCTCACATGTGTCTCTTTTGTGGTGGATGTTGATGTTTCAACGTCAGATTTTGTTGGGTCTCCACTAGTTGTGGTGGTTGGCGAACGAACAGTGGTCTCTGTTGGGGCTTTACTAGTTATAGTTATTGGTTCTGTATCAGTGAAATTACGCTCTTGAGATTCTGAACCTTCATATATAACAAAAGTATCTTCTTGAGATGATGATCTTGAAATGTCAGATAACGATTCATTGCTGAAATTGACTTCTGGAGATCCAATCGGATTATATTCTTCTGAAGAAGATCCAGAATTTCTCATATGTGCCTCTATTGTGGTGGGTGTTGATGTTTTCAATGCCAGATTTTGTTGGGACTCCACTAATTGTGGTGGCGGGCGAAAGAACAGTGGTCTCCGTTGGGGCTTTACTAGTTGTAGTTATTGGTGCTGAACTAGTGAAATTACTTTCTTGAGATTCTAAACCCTCATATCTATTAGCAGTACCTTTTTGAGATGATGATCCTGAGAAGTCAGTTGATGATTCAATGGTGAAATTGCCTTCTTTGGATTCAATTAAATTATATTCTTCTGAAGAAGATCCAGAACTTCTCATATGTGCCTCTATTGTGGCGGGTGTTGATGTTTCAATGCCATATTTTGTTGGGACTCCACTAGTTGTGGTAGTTAGCGAAAGAACAGTGGTGTCTGTTGGGGCTTTAATAGTTGTAGTTATTGGTGCTGAACTAGTGAAATTACCTTCTTGAGATCCTGAAACCTCATATCCAGTAGAATTACCTGCTTGAGATGATGATCCTGACAAGTCAGTTGAAGATTCACTGGTGAAATTGCCTTTTTTGAGCTCCAATAGGATTATACTCTTCTGAAGAAGATCCAGAACTTCTCACATGTGTCTCTTTTGTGGTGGATGTTGATGTTTACAGCGCGTCAGATTTTGTTGGGGCTACACTCGTTGAGGTGGTTGGAGAAAGAACAGTGGTCTCTGTTGGGGCTTTACTAGTTGTAACTATTGGTGCTGTACTAGTGAAATTACTTTCTTGAGGTTCTAAACCCTCATATCTATTAGCAGTACCTTCTTGGGATGATGATCCTGACAAGTCAGAATAAGATTCAATGGTGAAATTGCCTTTTTGGGATCCAATTAGATTTAATTCTTCTGAAGAAGATCCAGAACTTCTCGCATGTTCCTCTATTGTGGTGGATCTTGATGTCTCAATGCCAGATCTTGTTGGGACTCCACTAATTGTGGTGGTTGGCGGACGAACATTGGTCTCTGTTGGGGCTTTACTAGTTGTAGTTATTGGTGCTGTACTTGTAAAATTTACTTCTTGAGATCCTGAATCTTCATATCCATTAGAAGTATCTTCTTGGGATGATGATCCTGACATGTCAGAGGAAGTTTCACTAGTTAAACTGCCTTCTTGAGATCCAATAGAATTATGTTCTTCTGAAGAAACACTCAGAACTTCTGATATGTGCCTCTTTTGAGGTGGATGTTGATGTTTCAATGTCAGATCTTGTACTCGTGGAATGACCTTCTTGAGATCCCGATACCTCATATCCAGTAGAAGTATCTTCTTGGGATGATGATCCTGACATGTCAGAGGAAGTTTCACTAGTTAAACTGCCTTCTTGAGATCCAATAGAATTATGTTCTTCTGAAGAACACTCAGAACTTCTGATATGTGCGTCTTTTGAGGTGGATGTTGATTTTTCAATGTCAGATCTTGTACTAGTGAAATGGCCTTCTTGAGATCCCGATACCTCATATCCTGTCGAAGTATCTTCTTGGGATGAGGATTCTGACATGTCAGAGGAAGTTTCACAGGTGAAATCGCCTTCTTGAGATCCATCAGGATTATATTCTTCTGAAGAAGATCCAGAACTTCTGATATGTGCCTCTTTTGAGGTGGATGTTGATGTTTCAATGTCAGATCTTGTACTAGTGGAATGACCTTCTTGAGATCCCGATACCTCATATCCTGTGGAAGTATCTTCTTGGGATGATGATCCTGACATGTCAGAGGAAGTTTCACTAGTTAAACTGCCTTCTTGAGATCCAATAGAATTATGTTCTTCTGAAGAACACTCAGAACTTCTGATATGTGCGTCTTTTGAGGTGGATGTTGATGTTTCAATGTCAGATCTTGTACTAGTGGAAAGACCTTCTTGAGAATCCCGATACCTCATATCCAGTAGAAGTATCTTCTTGGGATGAGGATTCTGACATGTCAGAGGAAGTTTCACTGATGAAATCGCCTTCTTGAGATCCATCAGGATTATATTCTTCTGTAGAAGATCCAGAACTTCTGATATGTGCCTCTTTTAAAGTGGATGTTGATGTTTCAATGTCAGATCTTGTACTAGTGGAAAGACCTTCTTGAGATCCCGATACCTCATATCCAGTAGAAGTATCTTCTTGGGATGAGGATTCTGACATGTCAGAGGAAGTTTCACTGATGAAATCGCCTTCTTGAGATCCATCAGGATTATATTCTTCTGTAGAAGATCCAGAACTTCTGATATGTGCCTCTTTTAAAGTGGATGTTGATGTTTCAATGTCAGATCTTGTACTAGTGAAATTGCCTTCTTGAGATCCCGATACCTCATATCCTGTTGAAGTATCTTCTTGGGATGAGGATTCTGACATGTCAGAGGAAGTTTCACTGGTGAAATCGCCCTCTTGAGATTCATAAGGATTATATTCTTCTGAAGAAGATCTAGAACTTTCCATGTGTTCTTCTTTCATTGTGGCTGTTTCTGAAACAATAGGAGTAGTTCTTTGGGTTTTTCTAGTGGTTATTGTTGGTATTTCACCAGATCTTGAGCCTTCATGACCATTAGGGCTATCTTGTTGAGATGAGGATCCTGACATTTTGGATGAAGTGTCAGGAGTAAAATTCCCATGCGATTCAATAGAAATGTATTTTTCAGATGACGATATAGATCTTCCCATACGTGCCTTATTTGTTTTGAACATCTTAACCTCTTTAACAAATGCTCTTGGAGCACCACTAGTTTTCGTTGTTAGTGAAACAACAGTGGTCCTTTTTAGGGCTACACTAATTCTAGTCGTTCTCGAAAAAACAGTGGTTTTAGGGGATTTTCTATTGGTAGTCCCTACTCTACTTGTGAAAGTTACTTCTTGAGATCCAGAACCAGTAGAGATATATTTTTGAGATGTTGATCCTGACATTTTGGATGAAGTGTCTGGCGATAAATTATTTTCTTGAGATCCAATAAGAATGTCTTTTTCATGAGAAGGCCCAGAACTTTCCATATGTGCCTCATTTGTTGTTGTTGTTGGAGCCTTTGTAACAAAGTGGGCTCCACTAGTTTTGGTGGTTGTTGCTGGAGCTACATTAGTTTTAATCGCTCGAGAAGAAACAGTTGTCTTTGTTAGGGCTCTGATAGTCTTAGTCTTTGGTGCGCTTGGGGCTGTAGTTTTTGTTGGTTCTGTGAATCAAATAATAAATATTGTTTTAAACAGTTGGATTTACTGCATCTCACAAAACCACCAAACTCTCTAAGAGTTTGACAATGCAAGTCCTTGACAAAATTATGTTTCTTTTTTAATTAATTGGGTTAGTCTGTCTTCATTTACAAATAACTTATCTGCATATGACCAGTCCTCCATTACACACCCATATTTCCATGTGTTTTTTATTTATTTATTTTTAAGTTTAGTGATTAGTAAAATCATATAAGAAATTGTATTTATTATTATTTATAATTATTATCTTCTGTTCAAATGATTGTGACTATTGCTGTCTTTGAATATTTTTCACACAATTTTGTGTCGTGAGTTTGAATTCCGACTCTTACAATTAAAATTTACTGTATGTCCTCCCCTCGCTCTCATCCCCCCTTTCACACTGTCCTTTCCTGTCTAATAAAGCCTACGGACCAAAAAAATCCCCCCCAAAAAAAGGAAAAGACCTGGACGACAGCGAAAAAACCCCTCACAAAATGTACTGACTGTGGACGACCTGGGAGGTTTTTTCTTTGGGTTCTGTGAGTCATGATTTCTCTTTTTTTGTTCTATTTTTGTTGGGTGTCTACATATTTTGGTTCATGCCTTTTCTCTCTGGTCTTGTTCTCATTCTCTCTCTTTGTTTTCATACCCACCTCACCTGATAGTACGACCAGTTCCCTTATATAACATTGGCTAGTGGATCTCTGCATCACTCATGTCGTACTGACCCAGTGAAATTGCTAGAACGTGCATCTAAAAGATCTATTATCTAAAGATACGGGAGACGTACTGTACCTTCCTGAGATGAGGCTCGATCACCACCACCGTCATTTTCCCCTTGACCCTTCCCAGCACTTTTCCACCTTTCACCTGTAAGTTCAGATGCAGGGATGGGGTCAGTTTGAGGGGAGTCTGAGTAAGTAAGAAAACAGTGTCAGAACATGGTTGTAAATAAGCAGCAGGGGTCCGGCAGGTGTAAAGCAAATAAACAAGGGGCCATTTGTGGGCAGAAGTATAATTGCACTTTGGGTTTTTAAAGTTGTACGTGCGCTTTAGAAATAAACATTGATATTGCTACTGATATTGAAAAGTAGTAAAATGTCAAGATGATCTACAACATTGGCTTTAAGTTTATGAATGAAAATATTAGGTAACTATAGTGGGATTCCTAGTAAATATCTTAGTATTAGTATTGATAATGCTGCAATCACATCAACTAACTAAGAATGCACCAATTCTCCATTTCAGACCATAAATGGCCCGTGAGCCCTCCAAGTTGATGACAATATTTAAAAAAAATCTTATTATAGCATACTCTTTCTTTTTTCAATTGTCTTAG
Source organism: Chaenogobius annularis (assembly GCA_015082035.1). NCBI lineage: Eukaryota > Metazoa > Chordata > Actinopteri > Gobiiformes > Gobiidae > Chaenogobius > Chaenogobius annularis. Next base: position 35,261 of record BJKM01000557.1, read on the forward strand.
CTATGGAACATGTGTCTACACAACTGTAATAAAGTATAACATGGAAAGAATAAATTCATAAAATAGCTGGCTACATTTGACATACATTTGTTTATAAATATTAGTTACACCAATGATAGCGCCGGTCCGGCCCGCCGCCAAATTCCCTTATTCCACCAATAAGTCCCATGGAGATTCAGAATCTCTTTTACGAGACAGATCTGGCCAAGGCAGCAGCCAACACAATCAACACAGTACAGGAAGTCTTAAACCTTTACTTTACTTTTAAAAACTACTCTCTCAAGAAAAACATAAACATTTCACAATCACCACACATTTTACAATTTTCTTGAACTTAAGTGAAATTAAGTGACGCCACAGATTCAAATTTAAGTTCTGAGCTGTGCTGTAAACGTTTGATTCTTAAACGCAATGCTTCAGGCCTCAAGAGTGTCGATGTCAACACAATCTGAAGTCAACTGATTTGACACATGTTTATGAAAGGTCACTGTTACAGCATGGTCACCAGAACAAAGAGGTTATTAAACCTTTATTTATCAGTCTATGACGCCAAAGACATCACAGCGTCCGGACAACATCAACTGGGACACAGATAGTTGGTCTAATCTAGAGGGAACAAACATTTGAAGATATTTGCCCCAATGTATCAGTTAGACTTAAACAGTTTAAGATTAAGAAAACCACCCACTCCCAAACACTGTGAGCATCCCTTTGCACACGTGCAAAAGCAAAACAAAACTGTTCCAATGTTTAAATATTGCCACTGTTCTCTGTGCACTTGCCTGAATCAACTCGATTGATTACTGATAATAGGAGACAATAATAGTTTTGTAAAAGACAATTGGATGTGTCCAATTTGAAGTCATTTGTATTGTACACTTCAAGCTATTTACTGAGAATGTTTTAGATGTTGTAAATAAAATGGTGCGACACATTTTCCATATAAGGATGTTTGACGCCATTGTCCCTTGAGGAAAAGGGTGAAACTGGGGTTTGCATTCAGCAGGCACTAGTCTACACAAGTTAACGCAAACAAGAAGGTGAGACTTGGCCGGGGGCAAAAATCACACAAATGATATCACTTACTTTTAGTTGAAACAGCCTCAGATAAAAACAGAAAACACAGCACAAACCAACCGCAATGTATCTTCTTTTTCATATTGAGAGCTGCTGTAAGTCCTCTCTCGTTAAGATTTTGTACATTTAACATTTATAAAGAGATACAGCTGACCCCACCCTCGGCTTCAGTGGGACGGCCCGTACACAAAGTCACAGCTATTTCTGCATATCTCCACATCTGTGACAAGCATGAGCAAAAAGGATGAGTACCGGTCTGACTATGTGTTACTCTTCTATTTTCAATTATTATTATTTTTTTTATCAATTATTTTATCTTTTCTTTATCTCTTTCCTCTGTGTAATTTTCCTTGTATAAAAAAAATCATTGAAAGTAAGCAGCTAAATCGTATTTTAGTGTTAATTAATAATATAAGTTGGATTTGGGTTCTGTGTCAGGTCCTGTTGGAACCTTTCTTATCTCAAGGGACTTCTTCTTAAAGTAAAAGTTTAAAATCAACAAGTTAATTTCAAAGTGACAAGATGAATATACAGAATATACAGACGTCTCAATGGACCTTTCTTTGATGAAGAGACTCTTTCCAATTTCAATTAAAACTTTGGAATTTTAGAGTTATGGTATTTGTCAGGGCCTTGTTATTGACCTTATTCCGCCCCGCCCACTTTTGCCTCTTTTCCCCTCGGATCAGCACTTCTGTTGTCATGGCACTTTCGGAACTCCATTCTTTTAGATGGAGAACGAGGGAAAAGTCCCGCCTCTAAAACATGCTCTGAAGTAGACTGAGTCCAATGTTCATGTGACCAACTAGACCCCAAAACGACGTCTGTGTAGAACTTAGTCTGTGTAGAACTTAGTCTGTGTAGAACTTAGTCTGTGTAGAACTTAGTCTGTGTAGAACTTAGTCTGTGTAGAACTTAGTCTATGTAGAACTTAGTCTGTGTAGAACTTATTTTCCCTTGAGGTCGGCGTTCGGCTTGTCTGTTAACTAATACAAAAAGGATTACGTCGGACCCCAGAGGGGCTTCAGGAATAAGGTGAAAGGGTTCTGAAGATAAGGATTTGGTTGTGAGATGATGATTATTGTTGGGGACAGCGTGAGAATGAAGCTGCGGCCACAGAAGTAGTTTACCACAAGCAGGTGTGGGGTGAATGAATACTAACCACATCCAGATGACACCATTGGGTTACAATGTTTGAACTGAATGTGATTTAAAATGTATTTCTTTTAGCAAAAGTTGTGTTGTTACTTCCATGTTTTGGCCTTTGTGGTGCTGCAGATAGGACCCCTACTCTGTCCAATGCAGGGGCTCAGAAATGGTCCCAGTTTTGAGAGAAGACACTATAAGACCAACAGACAAATAAGAGCCTTGACGTTCTCAGGGATGGGCAGAAACAAGGGGCCATAGAAACCATTTGATGAAATGAAAATAAATATTTTCCTGATCCTTCATTTCTGCGTCAATAGACTCATATTTATCTGCTCTGAACCATATGTACTTTCTTAAAGAATACTGTCATGGTTAAGTACACTGTGTTTTGTTTTATATTTTTTCACTTAATGTAAAAATGTAAAACTACTCATACTTACTGAGTATGAGCAGTTTTATACATTTGAAAATAAAGTCTCTTTTGTTGACCCAGTTTGATAATGTCACCAGTATCAGCACGTTCTTCCAAAGATAACTGGAAATGGAATTCATTCATGCGTTTTTATGTTTTGTTTTTTACTCAAGGGTTTACGGTACTTTTATTTTGTATTGATGGCTGTTATTGTCCTTGTAACACACCCAAAAATGCGGCTATGAAATGTAGAAACGCTTGTGTTGCTGCTGGATTGTTGCCTGCATTGTATTTATTTATTTATTTTTATTTGTATTTATTTTTTAAAAAAAAAATTTATTACGTTTTCTATTCGCTCTTCCTAAAACAGAGCAGTAATTATTTAATTATTTTTTGTCATATATTTTACATTTTTTTTTTTTTTTGAAATTTATAACAAAAGAAAACACAACACAACAATACAATAAAATACCAGAGAGAGTAGACATAAACCAAAATAAGCAGATGTCCAACAACAACAAAAATTAAGAGAAAAATCATGGCAAAGTAAATGTCACAGAGCAGTTTTCATATTCATTTGAACGTGTCATGTAAAAAAGTGTATAGCTTTTATAACACACTGACTCTGGAAAGGGGGGTGAGGCAGGGCTGTGCCTGGTCTCCCCTCCTGTTTGCTTTGTATTTGGAACCTTTGGCCCAATTTATTAGACAATCAAAAACAATTCACGGCGTAACGACTGATGGGACGGAACATAAAATTGCCTGTTGCAGATAATGTTCTATTGTATTTGACCAAACAAGACATTTCCATCCTCAATGTGATGCATTTTCTTCAGGAAGTTGGTCCAAAGTCTGGATACAAATTAACTGTACAAAAAAACTGAAATTCTCTCTTACTGGCATCCCCCTCTGACCTTGGAATCTCTTAGATATTTAGGTGTTTTCCTCCATAGACAATTATGGAGAAAAAAATCTTTCTCTCTTTTTGAGACCATAAAAAAAGATCTTGAAAAATGGACTCTTATCCCATACTTAAGTCCAAGTCAAACTATAAAAATGAATGCTTTGCCCAGATTTCTCTATCTGTTCCAGACTCTTCCGATTCCCACCCCCAACCGGCTGTTTGATGAAAGGAATGAAGCAATCTCAAGATTTGTGTGGCAAGGCAGGAAACCCCAAATCCGATTCAAAACCTCACAATTATCAAAAGATAAAGGTGAATGGGGTTTGCCTTGTTTGAAATATTACTTTATTTCAGATCAGAGCATTGTGGTGCTGGTGTGACCCAGAATATGAAGCTCAATGGAAAAATGTTGAGATTAATGTTGTCTCGGGGGTTCCTGTGCAGGCCTTACTGGCAGATGACAGACGGTCAGTTGGAGGAAGTCTAAGAATCCCTGGGTAAACTCTGTGCTTACAACATGGAAGGAGCTGATCAAAACATACAAACTAAACAAAGATGTCAAAATCTTTAACTGGTCGGCTTCTGACCAAAGTTTTGTACCAAATAGAACTGACCTGAGATTCAAGGTCTGGATTACAAAATGTGTAAAGGTTTTTCACCAGATTGTACAAGATAATCAAAGGAAAAGCTTTGATATGTTGAAGGGAATCCTTCGACTTGGATAAAGAGGACTTTTATAGGTTTTTACAAATAAGGAGTTATTATAACCAAGAAATTAAACAAGCTAAGGACCATTGTAGCCCTCTGACTAAGATGTTTATCAAGGCTTATAAATTGGAACTTGGAACTACTCTATTTTGTTGGAAGAACACATTTATTACGTTTTTCATGACACCACGTTAAAGGGCCCATTATTCACCGCATCTTCAAAAATATCTGCTGGCACAATATGCAATTGGGGACTCTCCATTATTGGGTGGTCATATTTTTTCAGATGAGGGAGAATAATGACGCTCAAAGGATTGGATTATCATATATGTCAGGACTGTGTGTTTACATTGACACTTTATAAGGAATTATAGAGACTGTTAGATATGTACCAAAAGGCTTCATAAAGTTTTTATAAACAATTGTAAATCAAATGTCATGTTCAGACATTTGACAATTACTTTTACTTGAGTAACTGTTTCCCAAAATACTTGAGTATATATTAATTTGAAGAAACATTACTCTTGAGTACATTTTCGTGCTTCTCCACCACCTCTGATTATGGATATATTTGGTTTGGTTTTTAACATTTCCACATATGTAAGTTATACTGTAAGTACGACAAGGCGTGACGTGTCTCCTTTAACCCTCTGGTCACCTTCAAAAAGCCACACTCGTCACCATAGTGACCACTATTAAACACTCATAAAAATCCACGTTGATTAATATTTGTTTCTCTACTTTCAAAACTCAGATCTCTTCATCTTCCTTAAAGACATACTTTTTCTTAAGACAATGACGGACTTGTTGTTCTGGACACACACACCAGCTGATCATAACCCACAAAGAGGAAACACAACAACAAATGCTTGCTTGAATTTATTGATGAAGATTGAGAATCACAGAAGGTGTGTACTTTGGACACTTTTCAGTTTTACTCCACTACATTTGAGAGCAGGATATCTGCACTTTGTACTCTCAACATTTTGAACTGGATTGAATAGAAGAATCACATTTCAAAGATGAAACAAAGGGGTGGTGGATGGTGGTTGAGTCGCCATGGTTGTGGGCTCCGGTTTGCACGTGTCTGTTAAGTAAAACAAAAGTAGGTCATGGAACAGCAAGATTAAGCAAAGCATAAATGTCAATGTTGAGCATAGTATTTCTTTAAGAGCCATACTTCCAGAATCCGAAGAGTCCGAAGAGTCCGAAGAGTCCGAAGAGTCCGAAGAGTCCGAAGAGTCCGAAGAGTCCGAAGAGTCCGAAGAGTGATCTTCACATCCATGGTGCTTCTCCATATGGCGTACTATTTCATGAATTAAAGAGTTAAACAAACGCTTTTCAAACAATGTATTTTATCACAATTTAATATTGTGAATTAACAAAGATTTCCTAAATTGCGATTCCTTTTTTTTTGTAGAAGTATTTTGTGGTAAAATAGTAAATGATAGTTTTTAGGCGCGGCGGCTGACTCTGCTCTGGTGGCAGAGGCTGCAAAGAATTCTTTATTTTAAATGATGTACACTGACATTTCGTACAGACTTTTTTAACTATGACGGTAAAAACTATGCTGACAGTTTTGCCATCTTGAGTCAGTTACATGATCACTGAAACTGCCAATGTGTCACGATTATTCAGAAGAACTGTTGTTCGCGGTCCAGACTTCTCTTGTGTTTCCTTGACAGTTTGGTCTTCTTCAGTGTCACTGGATGTTGCTGTGTCGTGTCGGCCTGATTCACACACGTTCTGGTGCTGTTTGTTGTTGTCTGTCTCGATGATGTTTGGGGGTCTCTTACACAAGCAACATCAAGTGACTCTGAAGAATATTGCGGGTGAGCAGTTGAAACTGTCAGGTAAACAAAATTATGGTCTGAAAACACAAATCCACATTTGAAATCCTCAGCCCTTCCATACCTATTCCAACGCAGCCACATGTAGTTCAGGTCCGGCCTGTGAGGGATCCCCCTGTGCCCTCTTGAACGACCAGGGAATTGTGGTTTACCTTGGAAAAATGAAATACATGGAAGAAATTTATAAATTAGGCAGAAAAATGTACATAAATGTTGTACTAAGGTATTTTGGTACTGCTGTTTTGAGAACTCTAACAGTGGGACCACCCAGAGCCAGACCCGCACAGAGAAAGCATTTTACTTTGACTATGACACTAAAATCCTTTAATGTTGACCTTGTTTATATATATGATGTCACCTTTTTCAACGTCATATTTTATGTTGGATTCATGTATATTTGAAATTGAACATCTTAATATTTGCTTTGGATCAACTTAAATGATTTCACTCTCAGGAACCACCCTCAGAATACAGTGTAAATATGACTTAGGCATGAGTTTAATTCTGTATGAAGACCATGATTATGGCAGACAAAGTAACATAGGCCGGTTTGGAGTTTCTGAGGACGCGATCGGCGTTTGGGCTTTGTAAAAGAGACGGGTGCAGGAGGGGCACAAAGGAAGGCAGTGGGTGGGCATGAAGAGGGAGGCAACATGAAGAGGTGTGCGGGAGGTGAACTAAACTTATCTTCAATACATGGAAAAAGGGGACGTCATATATTTCAGAAGGGTCAGCAGTTATGATCTTTTGGTGAAAGTAGGTTAAGATTAGGAAAGCAATAATAACGCAGCCTTAAAGGTTGCTAAGTAAAGGACAGATCGGGACTAGCCTCGATGGCTAACTCTGGCTTGGGTTGGAACACGATTATCCATTAGAAAGCACAATCGGCTTCACATTTTGATTGCACCTAAAACCACTTGGAAATAAACCTGGACTTTGTGTGGTCCCTGTGGTCAACCATGAATCAGAGCTAGTGCACAGCCTCTGCAGCTCAGGGACAGAATTCTGGAGGCTCTGAAACCAGGTTCAGTTGTAATTATTGATCCTTTTATAAAATATGAACGCAGGCTACACACGCTCCCTTTAATCTCTAACATATTGATTCAAATCAACAGTTTGCTCCCTTTTGTTCGAAAAGAAGATTGTGAAGTGAAACAAATAAAATACTTTTTCTAAGTTCATAATTACCCCCTTCTCGGAGCAGCTTCACTCAGGCACAGCAGAAGCAGAAAGCAGAAGATCTCTTCATTTCCATGTTGAGATGCTCGATGGACCTTCACCTTCCAGGAGCTGTTTTGTGAAGGTTCCGACGTCGCTTTTATTTAGGGGCAAATGTGGGCTCAGCCTTCGGCTGGCGTAAGAGGGACATATCATCATGTTTTTTACTCTTTGATACTTTATTACAATGTTTCTGACCGGACGCTTGAGCGACAAAACCAAAACAAACACAATATTCTCTGTATATTTTCCAGTATTCTGAACAGTGGAGATCTTTCACTTACTTAAACCTTAATTAAAGGTCACGTGTCAGACAGCGAGTTGCCGCAGAATATTAAATCACCGACTGCATGTTTGTGTGCGATGTAACTAATCCAGCTGGAGGATTTGACCTCTGCTGCATGTAACGGCTTTAATATGTTATGTTAGCCTTTAGCTTTGGAGACTAAAATACATACTTTTTATAAACAAAGCATTTTGTCAGTGTTTTTTTAGTCTTTTTTTCTCATATAATAATAAACAAATGAATAGAAAAAGACCAGGAGAATGAAAAGACAAGACACAAGAATACAGTAACCCAAAGAATGAACCAGAAGATAACATGTGGCCCCGTGTATCTTCGGCCCCATGTGTCTCAGTGCAAATGTCCACAGTTATTTCAACCCGGTCCTGGATAGTCGCCCCATCGCTCTCATCCATTTTCTGGTTATTGTTTTTTAAGTTCAAACTAAAAGTACATTCCACAAATATCCATCAATCATTTTAACTTTTGGAGTTTTAGATCTGAAATACATTGCTTTAAAATGCAATGGAATATTGGTGCTGAAGACGGTCTGTAATGCCTCTTTGATCTCATTTAACTAGTTATGAATGATAATAGGACACATGATCGTGATGAGCCCAGAACTAGTACTTTCCTGTGAATATTGTGCACTTTGACGTGGCGTTATAAAATATCATGATACATTTTTCCAACAGAATTCTTTCTCGACATGACATTTTGTGCACATATGTTCCCATTCTTCATCAGTTATAACCCAATTTCCTTATTTCTTTGTTTAGTTTGTATGTTTTGATCAGCTTTCCAGATAAAAAAAATTTGGATTCTCTGTCGACTCCATTTGACCCAGTGATTTGACCCATCCATTTGTCATCTGCCAGTAAGGCCTGTGCAGGAACCTCTGGCACAACATTACACTCAAATTTCTTTTATAAGGCTTCATATTCTGGGTCACACCAGAACAGCAACGCGCTGATTTCATCTGAGACAAACTTAGAGCATTTTGAATCAGAAATGAGTTTCACAATTGTCATTTTCCTTTTTTTAAAATTTGTTTCTTAATCGTTAATCAGACCGACATTAAACCTCCAGAGAGTGTGGGGGGTTTAATCGTTTTTCTTCCAAATCTACAGTCATGTAAATGGCACGATCACTTAGATTTATTGTGTCTATGTTCACCTCAATGTTTTTTAATTAATCTTTAACGAAAATAAAAAAGTCGTCTAGTGGATTGCAGAAATGTATGTATTGGGTTCATTTCCCTCCAGATTTTTTAAATCAATTTGCAAAATGTATTATTTCGTTTTGTAAGTTTGAGACATCTAATGGTTCGCATAAGGGTTCCCTCAGAGTGGTTTGGTCTAGGACATATACAGTAAAGAAAGTCACATCGGATACACATTTATTAGCTCCTTTAGTCAGTACGAAACTAGTGGTCCTGAATCCAATATATCCACTCTTTTATGTAGACCCTCTTTAGAGTCGTCCAGTGTAGTATAACCAAATGCTGTTCCAGATCATTTAAATAGGTTTCTTATGGGTATATAGTGTATATTTTTGACCATTTGGTTGGGTTTAAGATGATGCTAACATTGAAGGATGCTACTCAAGTGCCATTGGATTAGCTGTATTGTAATTGTCCTCACAAATTTGTCATATAAATCTCGGGTCGAACATAACACACAAACACAAAAACTTCAAAAACATGGAATGAAATGAAAGAAAAAGCAAACTGCAAACTAAATGGGTCCATGCTAAGAATGTGCAAAGAACCCACATCCTGACAAAAAGATCGAAAGTTGGAGGTAAAATTGCCGAAGAAGAAAGAAAAGGGCCCATTGAGTCGACTCCCCCTGCCCTCCACCACGAGAGATAATGTCAAACTTTTTTATTATTGTTTTACTTTCATTTTACATTTATTTCCAACTGGTTTTGGTCAGAGGATCTGGCAACCAAAAGTGAGAAGCTCATCCTGCTCTCTGATTGGTTAATCGTTTACAAAGGCTGGTAGGTATTGAGTCCCATAAGGGAAATGTATTTGACCCATTCTTCTCAGGAGCAGCGGGCAAACTCAGTGGACAGTGCCTGGTGTCAGGGTTGGGTAATACTATTTACATTTACTTGAGTAATTATACTTCAAATGAGTAACCTTTTTTATAATATTGTACTTCTCTGAGTGGGTTTCGGACAACATACTTTTACTTCTTTAGTACTCATTCATTTTACAGTGTAGCAGAACTCAATAGTTCTAGTAAAGTTTCCCTATACGTACTTTGTACTCTTTATGTCACTCATCTCTGCTGGGGGCCCAGAGCTTGAAGGAAACCCACCAAAACACAGGTGGAACATGCAAACTCATCACATAAATCTCTGAGCAGCTGCTTTGAACCCAGGACCTTCCTGCTGTGAGGTGCCACTGTACCACCAGGTTAGAGGTTCATTTTTCCACACGAGTGAAGATGAATATGAGGAGAAAATAATATAAAGAGCATCTTTTAATAAAAAGAGAATCAATGAAAACAAGAGTGATCAACATAAACTTAGACACAAATAGATGCAACCAAAGGAGCAAATAGTAAGTCCATGACAAAACAGGTCTTTTGGAGCGGAGAACATTTGTGGCTGTAGAAAACGGTTGTAACAGTTTTGTCCGGTCTCCGACTCTTTCAAGTGTTTCAAGTGCAGGATACAGCCTGTAATTGTGCCTTGTTTAAGACCAGATAACGCTAAATAAAAGCAGAGAACATTGTGTTCCTACTCTTAGATACAACACAAAGACAGTGGTTTGTGACACCTACATTTTCTGTATTATTTGTTTTTGAAGCTGTCAATAAAAAAGCCCTCTTCTGATCTTCTGGTTCTTCATTCAGCCTCTCAGAGCCTCAGATCATCTTCCCAGCACTTACTGACTGTGGCTGAAAACTTAAAGGTGCACTGTGCAGCTTTCCTGGCGGGAGCTCCACTTTTCCCTTGAATGTTCTACACGACAGTACGGCAATAAAATCTGTATAGCATTTATTACATTAGGTCTGGACATACGACTTTGTTTTTCAAATTTACCATTTAAATCAAGTTTGAGAACTAAAGTTTGAATTTTTAAAAAAAGAATACATTGTGTATATAATTGTCATCAATACACAAAATACTGTTGTCAAACAAAAGTATTTTAAAGAAGTCATGATGAATTTTTGTTCATGGAATACATGCAATACGTCCGACCTAATCTGGTCATAATATTGTAATCATGTTCATATCTCTGCTCTGTTTTGAGGACTCCATTGACAGGTTTCCCAGTAGCACTTGTGGGTGAAATGTAGGCCACCACTTTCCCTACAGAAGAATACAGTCTATTAAACACATTTTTGTGTTTTTGTTTCATTTGTTTCCAAAGTTTTGTTCTGTTTTGGATTTTGTTCACAGTTTATGAGGCGAGCCACATTAATATTCGTTAAATAAATAAATGCTATACAGATTTTATTGCCGTACTGTCGTGTAGAACATTCCAGGGAAAAGTGGAGCTCCGCCAGGAAAGCTGCACAGTGCACCTTTAAGTTTTCAGCCACAGTCAGTAAGTGCTGGGAAGATGATCTGAGGCTCTGAGAGGCTGAATGAAGAACCAGAAGATCAGAAGAGGGCTTTTTTATTGACAGCTTCAAAAACAAATAATACAGAAAATGTAGGTGTCACAAACCACTGTCTTTGTGTTGTATCTAAGAGTAGGAACACAATGTTCTCTGCTTTTATTTAGCGTTATCTGGTCTTAACAAGGCACAATTACAGGCTGTATCCTGCACTTGAAACACTTGAAAGAGTCGGAGACCGGACAAACTGTTACAACCGTTTTCTACAGCCACAAATGTTCTCCGCTCCAAAAGACCTGTTTTGTCATGGACTTACTATTTGCTCCTTTGGTTGCATCTATTTGTGTCTAAGTTTATGTTGATCACTCTTGTTTTCATTGATTCTCTTTTTATTAAAAGATGCTCTTTATATTATTTTCTCCTCATATTCATCTTCACTCGTATGGAAAAATGAAACCTCTAACCTGGTGGTACAGTGGCACCTCACAGCAGGAAGGTCCTGGGTTCAAAGCAGCTGCTCAGAGATTTATGTGATGAGTTTGCATGTTCCACCTGTGTTTTGGTGGGTTTTCCTTCAAGCTCTGGGCCCCAGAGAGATGAGTGACATATGAGTACAAAGTAGTGTAGGGAAACTTTACTAGAACTATTGAGTTTCTGCTACACTGTAAAATGAATGAGTACTAAAGAAGTAAAAGTATGTTGTCCGAAACCCACTCAGAGAAGTACAATATTATAAAAGGTTACTCATTTGAAGTATAATTACTCAAGTAAATGTAAATAGTATTACCCAACCCTGACACCAGGCACTGTCCACTGAGTTTGCCCGCTGCTCCTGAGAAAGAATGGGTCAAATACATTTCCTTATGGGACTCAATACTACCAGCCTTTGTAAACGATTAACCAATCAGAGAGCAGGATGAGCTTCTCACTTTTTGGTTGCCAGATCCTTTGACCAAACAGTTGGAAATAAATGTTAAATAAAAGTTTTTCAGAAAAAACCAATAATAAAAAAGTTTGACATTATCTCTCGTGGTGCAGGGCAGGGGGAGTCGACTCAATGGGCCCTTTTCTTTCCTCTTCGGCAATTTTACCTCCAACTTTCGATCTTTTTGTCAGGATGTGGGTTCTTTGCACATTATTAGCATGGACCCATTCTGTTTGCAGTTTGTTTTTATTTCATTTCCATGTTTTTGAAAGTTTTTGTGTTTGTGTGTTATGTTCGACCCGAGATTTATGACAAATTTGTGAGGACAATTACAATACAGCTAATCCAATGGCACTTGAGTAGCATCCTTCAATGTTAGCATCATCTTAAACCCAACCAAATGGTCAAAAATATACACTATATACCCATAAGAAACCTATTTAAATGATCTGGAACAGCATTTGGTTATACTACACTGGACGACTCTAAAGAGGGTCTACATAAAGAGAGAGTGGATATATTGGATTCAGGACCACTAGTTTCGTACTGACTAAAGGAGCTAATAATGTGTATCCGATGTGACTTTCTTTACTGTATATGTCCTAGACCAAACCACTCTGAGGGAACCCTTATGCGAACCATTAGATGTCTCAAACTTACAAAACGAAATAATACATTTTGCAAATTGATTTAAAAAATCTGGAGGGAAATGAACCCAATACATACATTTCTGCAATCCACTAGACGACTTTTTATTTCGTTAAAGATGAATTAAAAACATTGAGGTGAACATAGACACAATAAATCTAAGTGATCGTGCCATTTACATGACTGTAGATTTGGAGAAAAAACGATTAAACCCCCCCACTCTCTGGAGTTTAATGTCGGTCTGATTAACGATTAAGAAACAAATTTAAAAAAAGGAAAATGACAATTGTGAAACTCATTTCTGATTCAAAATGCTCTAAGTTTGTCTCAGATGAAATCAGAGCGTTGCTGTTCTGGTGTGACCCAGAATATGAAGCCTTATAAAAGAAATATGAGTGTAATGTTGTGCCAGAGGTTCCTGCACAGGCCTTACTGGCAGATGACAAATGGATGGGTCAAATCACTGGGTCAAATGGAGTCGACAGAGAATCCCAACATTTTTTTATCTGGAAAGCTGATCAAAACATACCAAACTAAACAAAGAAATAAGGAAATTGGGTTTAATGATGAAGAATGGGAACATATGTGCACAAAATGTCATGTCGAGAAAGAATTCTGTTGGAAAAATGTATCATGATATTTTAATAACGCCACGTCAAAGTGCACAATATCACAGGAAAGTACTAGTTCTGGGCTCATCACGATCATGTGTCCTATTATCATTCATAACTAGTTAAATGAGATCAAAGAGGCATTACAGACCGTCTTCAGCACCAATATTCCATTCATTTTAAAGCAATGTATTTCAGATCTAAAACTCCAAAAGTTAAAATGATTGATGGATATTTGTGGAATGTACTTTTAGTTTGAACTTAAAAAAACAATAACCAGAAAATGGATGAGAGCGATGGGGCGACTATCCAGGACCGGGTTTGAAATAACTGTGGACATTTGCACTGAGACACATGGGGCCGATACACGGGCCACATGTTATCTTTTCTGGTTCATTCTTTGGGTTACTGTATTTCCTCTTGTCTTTTCATTCTCTGGTCTTTTTCTATTCATTTGTTTATTATTATATGAGAAAAAGACTAAATAACACTGACAAAATGCTTTGTTTATAAAAGTATGTATTTTAGTCTCAAAGCTAAAGGCTAACATAACAATAAAGCCGTTACAGCAGCAGAGGTCAATCTCCAGCTGGATTAGTACATCGCACACAAACATGCAGTCGGTGATTAATATCTGCAACTCGCTGTGACACGGGACCTTTAATAAGGGTAAGTAAGTGAAGATCTCCACTGTTCAGAATACTCAATATACAGAGAATATGTTGTTTTTGGTCGCTCAAGCGTCCGGCAGTACATTGTAATAAAGTATCAAAG
>BJKM01000557.1:50472-72266 GCA_015082035.1 Chaenogobius annularis
ACATACTTTTTCTTAAGACAATGACGGACTTGTTGTTCTGGACACACACACCAGCTGATCATAACCCACAAAGAGGAAACACAACAACAAATGCTTGCTTGAATTTATTGATGAAGATTGAGAATCACAGAAGGTGTGTACTTTGGACACTTTTCAGTTTTACTCCACTACATTTGAGAGCAGGAATCTGCACTTTGTACTCTTATTGAAAGTACGTTTCAATGATGAAACACAAAGGTGGTGGATGGTGGTTGAGTCGCCATGGTCGTGGGCTCCGGTTTGCACGTGTCTGTTAAGTAAACAAAAGTAGGTCATGGAACAGCAAGATTAAGCAAAGCATAAATGTCAATGTTGCATAGTATTTCTTTAAGAGCCATACTTCCAGAATCCGAAGAGTCCGAAGAGTCCGAAGAGTCCGAAGAGTCCGAAGAGTCCGAAGAGTCCGAAGAGTCCGAAGAGTCCGAAGAGTCCGAAGAGTCCGAAGAGTGATCTTCACATCCATGGTGCTTCTCCATATGGCGTACCTATTTCATGAATTAAGAGTTAAACAAACGCTTTTCAAACAATTATTTTATCCCATTTAATATGTGATTTAACAAGATTTCCTAATTTGCAATTTCCTTTTTTTGTGTAGAAGTATTTTGTGTAAAATAGTAAATGATATTTTAGCGCCGGCGGCTGACTCTGCTCTGTGCAGAGCTGCAAAGAATTCTTATTTTAAATGATGTACCGACATTTCGTACAGACTTTTTAACTATGACGGTAAACTATGCTGAATTTTTGCCATCTTGAGTCAGTAATGATCATGAAACTGCCAATGGTTCACGATTATTCAGAATACTGTTGTTCGGTCAGACTTCTCTTGTGTTTCCGTGATCAGCTTTTGGTCTCTTCAGTGTACTGGATCGTCTGTGATTAAGGTACCCCAAACAATCATCGAGACAGACGACAACAAACAGCACCAGAACGTGTGTGAATCAGGCCGACACGACACAGCAACATCCAGTGACACTGAAGAAGACCAAACTGTCAAGGAAACACAAGAGAAGTCTGGACCGAACAACAGTTCTTCTGAATAATCGTGACACATTGGCAGTTTCAGTGATCATTAACTGACTCAAGATGGCAAAACTGTCAGCATAGTTTTACCGTCATAGTTAAAAAAGTCAGTCTTTACGAAATGTCAGTGTACATCATTTAAAATAAAGAATTCTTTGCAGCCTCTGCAGCAGAGCAGAGTCAGCCGCCGCGCTAAAACTATCATTTACTATTTTACAAAAATACTTCTACAAAAAAAAAGGAATTACAATTTAGGAAATCTTTGTTAAATCACATATAAATTGTGATAAAATACATTGTTTGAAAAGCGTTTGTTTAACTCTTTAATTCATGAAATAGTACGCCATATGGAGAAGCACCATGGATGTGAAGATCACTCTTCGGACTCTTCGGACTCTTCGGACTCTTCGGACTCTTCGGACTCTTCGGACTCTTCGGACTCTTCGGACTCTTCGGACTCTTCGGACTCTCTTCGGATTCTGGAAGTATGGCTCTTAAAGAAATACTATGCAACATTGACATTTATGCTTTGCTTAATCTTGCTGTTCCATGACCTACTTTTGTTTACTTAACAGACACGTGCAAACCGGAGCCCACGACCATGGCGACTCAACCACCATCCACCACCTTTGTGTTTCATCATTGAAACGTACTTTCAATAAGAGTACAAAGTGCAGATTCCTGCTCTCAAATGTAGTGGAGTAAAACTGAAAAGTGTCCAAAGTACACACCTTCTGTGATTCTCAATCTTCATCAATAAATTCAAGCAAGCATTTTGTTGTGTGTTTCCTCTTTGTGGGTTATGATCAGCTGGTGTGTGTGTCCAGAACAACAAGTCCGTCATTGTCTTAAGAAAAAGTATGTCTTTAAAGAAGATGAAGAGATCTGAGTTTTGAAAGTAGAAACAAATATTAATCAACGTGGATTTTATGAGTGTTTAATAGTGGGTCACTATGGTGACGAGTGTGGCTTTTTGAAGGTGACCAGAGGGTTAAAGGAGACACGTCTCGCCTTGTCGTACTTACAGTATAACTTACATATGTGGAAATGTTAAAACCAAACCAAATATATCCATAATCAGAGGTGGTGGAGAAGCACGCAAATGTACTCAAGAGTAATGTTTCTTCAAATTAATATTACTCAAGTATTTGGGGAAACAGTTACTCAAGTAAAAGTAATTGTCAAATGTCATTTGAACATGACATTTGATTTATAATTTCAATTATGTACATCTGAATGAATGTGTAAGAAAGAACAAATGTTCAAATCATCTAATATCGTCAAATACAGATGTACTCACAGTGGAAATGGAACCAAAACCTTTACTCAAGTAAAAGCACTCTTACTTCAAATAAAAGAGAAGGATAATTTCTTTAAAAGTTACTGAAGGCTAACTGACCATCTCTGACCATATTCAATAATACAAAATCCCTTAGTTCGGCTTTAAAAGGCTCTGTCTTCAGTGCTAGATTCCGTGTTGAAACCTGGAGAAGTGAAGACATTTCAATCAGACTGAAAGTGACTTTCGGATGGAAGTTGAACCGTCTTGATTTTAAAAACATTGTCCGGATGACTTCCTCTGAAGCTTTCTCTACTACATTGTACTGCACATGTGCCATATATGAGAAAAGTGCTGGTCTCATGTTCAAGACCACCTGTGTGAACGGTTCTTCATCGGCCTCAAAGAATTGGTTCTCCTCCTGAGTGGGTCCAGCTCCACCGTCTAGCCGCAAATTTCCCAAAGGGGTTTGAAAGTTTTTCCTGGCCGAGAAGGAGGGTCTAAGGACAGGGGAGCTTGGGACATCTGTCTAAGGACACGGGATGTGGGACATTACCAAGTCCCTATGAACACTGTTTATTCTGTTTTTTATTCTGTTTTTCCACTGTAGCCCCTCGGGGCAACCTCTGTTGTGATTTTGGGCGTAACAAAAATAATTTGAATTGAATTGAGCAGTTTCCAGAAGAGGGCGGGGCCAGTTGACACTCCATCAGCTGCTAAACAACATTTTATTTGTAAAGCATATTTCATGTGACCAGCACAGACTCAATACACCACCAAACGCATGGATCAATCGACAGTTTCTGAGCTGATCTGAACACCTACATTACTCATCTATTTTAGCCTCCTGCTGGTGCAAGAGTCAGGACTAAACATGGACCGGCCTCCTGCTGGTGCCAGAGTCATGACTAAACATGGACCGTCCTCCTGCTGGTGCCAGAGTCAGGACTAAACATGGACTGCCCTCCTGCTGGTGCCAGAGTCAGGACTAGACATGGACGGCCTCCTGCTGGTGCCAGAGTCAGACTAAACATGGACCGGCCTCCGAACACCCTGCTGGTGCCAGAGTCAGGACTAAACATGGACCGGCCTCCTGCTGGTGCCAGAGTCAGGACTAAAACATGGACCGGCCTCCTGCTGGTGCCAGAGTCAGGACTAAACATGGGGAATCTGCGTTTCAGTTTTATGCAGCTAAAATCTGGAACAGTCTTCCTGAGGATGTGAGACAGGTTCTTACTCTGGCAATGTTCAAATCTAAGCTACTGAAATCTGTTTTGTTTGGCTGTGCATGTGACTGAAATGCTTTTCTTTGCACTCTTCTCTTTTATGTCTTTAACTATTTGACGGAAAATGGCACCTTTAAATTTATTTCAATTAAGGTTTTGTGATCTCTTGTCTGTGTGATTTTAATGCATTTTTTCCTGTTGTGTGAAGAACTTTGAATTGCCTTTGTGTACGGATTGTGCTCTACAAATAAACTTGCCTTGCCTTAAAACCTAACCTCTAAACCTAAACCCTCAACCCTTCAACTGGAGGTTCTTGCTCAGGATGTGAAGGTTCTTGCTCATGGAGTTATGCTCAGGATGTGGAGGTTTTGCTCAGGATGTGGAGGTTCTTGCTCAGGATGTGGAGGTCTTGCTCAGGATGTGAAGGTTCTTGCTCAGGATGTGTAAGACTGGGGCTGTCTGTTGACCAGTTGCAGGGCTGCAACCATGAACTGACTGATCGTGTTAATCGTGTTATTATTTTGATTATCGTAATCATTTAATGGGTTTGTTGTATATACAGTATATTTTTGATCATTTGATTGGGTTTGAGATGCCGCTAACGTTGAAGGATGCTACTCAAGTTTTTAAAGTGCCATTGGATTAGCCGTATTGTAATTGTCCTCATAAATTTGTCATATAAATCTCTGTTCGAACATAACAAACAAACAAAAAACTTCAAAAACATGAAAAGAAAAAAACTACAGCAAAGGAAATGGGTCCGTGCTAAATATATGCAAAGAACCCACATACATCCTGAGGAAAAGACCAAAATTTGGAGGTAAAATTGCCAAAGAGAAAAGAAAAGGGCCCTTCGAGTCGACTCCCGCTGCCCTCCACCACGAAAGATAATGTCAAACTTTTTTATTATTGTTTTTTCTGAAAAAGCTTGTTATTTCATGTTTATTTCCAACTGGTTTTCTGATTGGATAATTGTTTAAAGTGCCCCCTACAGGTCGGACGACTCATTGAACTAAAATGCAATTAAGATAAATATATTATTAATTTTACTAAAAATTATAAAAATGTTATCACAGAATAGCAAATTCTTTAGCTGTATAATTTTTCTTCCTGTTTGTAATTGATGACATCACACTATGAAATTACCCAGCAAACACTGGGTCAAAACACATCTGATGTCACAATTAATTTTATTTGATGAATAGAAACATATGAGAGCAACTCTTATTTTGTTTAATTCATGTTTAGAGAGTTCTGACACATTTTTGATTGTATTCATCCGAAAGTCAAAGACGATACACTTTCCTTTTGAACACGTTGGTGGTGGCGTAGGAGAAAACGGGTGCAACGGTTTGTCTTTCTTTATCTCTCACAGACTCAAGTGTTTCCAGTGGAAGGATACATGTTCAAGGTCTTGTGTTAGATTAAATCAAACTAAATAATAGCAGTGTCGGACCACGGGCAGGACACGACTCTGTTACAGAATGAGGACCAAACCTGTTTTTGGAAAATGTGCATAAGCTGAACACATTTAAGTTTATTTGAACATTTTTAAATACTTTTCTTGTATGTATAAAGTTTTCGTTTAGAGTTTACAGTAATTTCAAGTTATGTAATACAGGGAATATTGACAAAATTAGCCCTTCATCAGCCTCAAAACATACGCAATTGGTGGTTCATTATCAAAAAAAGAAAGAAAAGCGTGCGGTGTCTATGGCATAGGCCAGGGTGTCCAAACTTTTCGCATTTTGAAACTTATACAGAGCAGAGGCCCACAGACAACCCAACAATGAAATGAACCATTCAAAATGTTTCATTTGACATAGCTTCGATGCACCGCCACACCTCCTTTATTAAGATTTAGAACAATAATATTAAGTTGGTATAACATAACATGTTTTGAATTTTTTCCAATTTTATAGTAAAAAGTACAACTTCTCACTTGGAAGGAAGACTGAGGGCCAACAAAAATTGGTCTGAGGGCCGCATTTGGCCCCAGGGTCATCGTTTGAACACCCCTGGCATAGGCCTATTGTAATAAGACAGGGAGATTTACAGCAAATGACTATCAATACTAAGTCAAAGCGCAGGATTTGATATCTTCTATTCATCTAATGATTGATTTATCTTAGCTCTTGCAGTAAATCGTCTTTCAACAACACTTGCATTTGTTAGGTTATGTATTAAATCCTCTTTTAATTAAAGCTTTACTCAATTTAACAGGGCAAGAGGTCCTCCACACCGCGGAACCACGTTACGCACATTTGTTTCTTTACGACACATATGTGTGTAACGCCCGTGCGCATGCGCACTGTTGACACGGACCTGCTCCCGAGCAGTGACCAGCTGTTTGTTTTGTTAGTTTAATCTCTTCTTTGTGAATACTACTTTTGTGTTAAATGAATGTTCCGCTGTGTTTTCTGCAGTCGAACCACGTGCTGCTGGCGTAAAGGCTAAACGTGTTGCACAGTTAGCTGGCTAAAGCAGAGTGTGCTAATCTAAGGCTGATATAGTTTTGAATCGCGTTAGAAGAAACAGCAGAGACAGTAACGTGGCCTCGTTCCTGGTCTCGAGCCATGCGTGAGGCGAATGACACGTTAGTTCGGTGTTTAATGCGTCCGCGTTGTAGAATGTGAAGTTTTCTTTGCAGCAGAATGGACAGAGAGCTGCTGAAGCAGTGTGTGACTTTCCACGGAGCTTCTCTGCTTAAAAAGCTCCAGTGTGAACAAACTGAAAACCCAGACTTTCAGGCAGTGGCAGCGGACCTGAGCAAGGCCACGCACGAAGGGTGAGAGTCTCTTGATTTACTGTGGACCCTTTGAAACCATCAAAATGACAGAATGGAGAACTGGAAGAAGTGTGGACATGATTAACTGATTATCATCTAAATGCTAATGAGTTTACTGGGTGTTAATGGCACATACATTCTATACAAGAGAGTATAATTTGTGGGACAAAGTATGTTTAAAAAAAAAAAAAAAAAGTGTATAAAATGAAAAAAGTATTTGGAATGTCCCTTCATAGACATGTTTCCATCTTTATCTTCTATCAAAAATGATGTCAAATAGAATTGTAAATGTCTTTAAACCAGGCTGTGATATCACACGCGTCTGTGGTTTCATTTTTCACATTTTGTTATATTCCGAGGTCAGTCCCAGTTCACATTATAGTCCCCATCACTTTAGGAGTGTAGAATGTTTTTGTTTAGTATGAACTTTTAACAAGATAATAGGTCGCACTTAAAAGGTTTCAAGGACCATAGATCATGTGTTAAAGAAGGTCACATCTACTCTGAACAGTTTCCGTTTTATCAGGAGGGCCTTACTTATGCTGCTGTGTTGTACATGCATGATTTTTTCCCCTCATCTCTCATATTGCATTCCCGCATGTTCAAAAACGTCAGCTTCCACACTGAAGCCAGTTATTTCTCTGCAACAAACTCGCTATTAAGTTAAGGTTAAAGTCAGGTCGGAGATGTTTGAATTGTGCCTTGTTTCTGTTTTATGTAACGATCTACTTTTGTGTAGAGTTCTTAACCTCTGTATTTGGACTAAACCCTTTAAAAAAAAACCAAAAAAAACCCCAACTATGTTCAAGTAGTTGATAACCTAACCACATGTTTATTTTCTTAACCTTTATTTAACCTTGTAAAACCCATTGAGAAAGTGGAAAATGTTGCAGCGCAGAAATCATAAAAACATTTACACAATTAAAAGAGAAATTTAAGGAAAAAAAAATTAAACGGAACTACATTTAAAACCAGAGACATTTTTATTAGGATTCTCCCCTCTTTATTTAATTTTTTGTATATTTTATTTAATTTTATTTATTTTTTATTTATTTTATTTTATTATTTATTTTTTTATTTTATTCCATCCACCATTTCTACCGCTTTTCCCGTTAGGGTCCGCGGGTGATGGAGCCTTCCCAGTGCCTTTGGTGGGCTTAGGCGGGGTACACCCTGTACAGTGGCCAACTCGTAACAGGGCTATTTTATTTATTTTATTAAATTTAAATAAATTGAGACTGCGTAGCGCAGTCTCAATTCCTAATAAATAAAAGAGAAAGCAGACTGGAATGAGCAAGAGTAAAGTACTATATCATCGGCATAATAAAAGTGGTACATGACATGAGACAGATCAATGCAAAGATTATTAATATAAATGGAGAAATAAAATTGGGCCTAAAATGGAGCCCTGAGGTACGCCTATGGACACATCAAGAAAAGAGGAAGAAGCCCCTGCCAATTTAAAAAAACAACAACTATTGATTTGACAAATGATTGGCAGAGTTTGAGGCTTGGTCAAAGATGCCATGTTGCTGTAGAATTTTAATCAGAAGCAGAGGGTCAACGGTGATGAAAAGGGCAACAGAATATTTCAGACCAGGCTTGCAGGAACTCGTTTAGAACCTTAAGAGCAGCGTTGACCGTACTGTGTTTCTTTTTAAAGCGGAATCATGGCTACATCAAATATCATTAGAGTCTAAAAAGTCTGTTTCTTTCTGAGCAGGAAGGTTGAGAAGAACAGCACCAGTGGCCTCGTGGAGCAGTTCATCGCCAGGAAAGCAGACATCCTCTTCTGTCCTTCATGGAGCGTCACAAACACACAGAGACCCGAGTTTGAAGAGGAAGAAGCGACAGGTGCAGCTTTGCGACTCTGTACACGTGTAAATTTACGGTTTAAGGTTATCGCACAAAACAATGGGCCACAAACCGAACCACTAAAGTGCAGAAACATCACTTTATATCCTTTTTTTTTGAGGAGATTACACTAGACTAGTCATTATTTGAGGTCCTTTTTAACAGTTATAATTGTAGAAGATTTGCTCGATATTCTAATTTTGCGTATTACCAAAACCACAATTACAGTATAGATTATTATTATTATTATTATTATTATTATTATTATTATTATATATTTCTCCTTTGTGACATAAAACAGCTCTAGCAACAATGAAGGTAAAATTAGACTTTGCGACATCTAGTGAATACGTTTGACCGTCAGCTGAAAGAAGTAAATAAAGTTGCTTAGTATTTGTTGTTTACGATTTGTTTTGCGTATTAGTTTGGCAAACTGAACCCCGTTTGGTGTCCAGATGTGGTCAGACTGTAGGTCAGGCCTCTTCTGTGGCTAAACGACTTGTTTTCCAGAGCCGTATGCCATAATGCCACCGCTGGAGCTGTTCATGGAGGTGTCGTACGCGGAGAGGAGGGCCATGATGTACCGGGACCTGGAGAGGGGCGACGTCGTGGTGGGACGGATCAACAACATCCGAGAGTACGGCTTCTTCCTCAGTCTGCTGTGCACCGCCGGGGGGCTGAAGAGAGACATAGAGGACTTGGACCTTTCAGTAAGTCTCTCTCTCACACGCCTAAATCTCATTACAGTTCTGAGAATAAAGACGTTCATGTATAAAACACTGCGTTGTACATTAAAAAGTCTTCCATTTGACATTGAAGCCGGGGTGCCAGACTTTACTTGAGTATAAGTACATTTTAAAGAGGTCACTTTCCCCTGACGAAAGCCCGCCATCACACAGTACAAGTATACATGAAGTAGAAAGAAAGAAAGAAAGAAAGAAAGTGCTACTTCTTTCATATGTTTTTAAAAAAATCAGGACTCGTTTAATCACGACTCGTTAGAAAACAATACAAGTCTGTCAAAGTGTTTGCGTCAGAATTCTTTGTTCTTTTCAGGCCCTTTGCCATATCAGAGAAATCCCCACTTCTGGCAGCCACGACGACCCGCTCTCTTATTACCAGATCGGGGACTTCATCAGAGGTAACACAACGTACATGTTCTTAAGGATTGGCATGTTTCCATTTCTTTTATTTTCACAATATGAATTTTAATGAATCCGAAATGTGCTAAAATGACTCTAAATGTCCAGTTTGAGATGTAAATGTGGAGAAATATCACTGCAAGTTTCTGTTCCTCTACGTTTATTTCAAATTAATTGTTTTGGCAACTTTCCAGTCGAGCGAAACGTAATAAACATAATCAATCCCAGTGAAATGCACATCTATTTACATAACCTGACCTGTGTTCTTTCAGCTGCAGTGAAGGACATCGATCGCTACCAGGAGAAAATCACGGTGTCCCTCCACCAGGCGGCGCTGTGTCCAGGTCTGGAGCACCTGAAGCTGGGGGTGGTCACCCGCGAGGAGCTGCCCGTGCACTACAGGTACGTTAACCGTGCCGTCTTTACGTTTGACACCGTGACACGTGCTCGGAGGTGAGGAGAGTACTTAAATCTGTACTTTAGAATATCACATTGTACAAAGTAGAAGTAAAAAGAGAGGCCAGTGTCAGAAAGAAGGAAAGAAAATTGGAAAATAATACATTGTAAATACCGTATAGCCTATAACACATTTTATAAACCATACAGAGTCCAATTTGAGGTCTTTTTATTGATTATTCCAAGACCGTGGTCAGGCTGATTTGACCAGAGGAACTCAAAAATAATATATATGTTCTTCATTAAATGGTTGAATAGTTTGATTTTTTTTATTGTCATTGTGTGTTTTACTGGAGTTTTGAACAAGTATATTCAGTTAAAAGCATATAATTGGCTGATATTTAATTATGAGACCGTTAAGGACAGTTTTTACGGGGTCTACACTCCCCAAGTCGAGAAGAGTAGACTGGGACCAGTTACTGAAGCTGTTGAAATGTACTCGAGAAGGAATGTTTGAGTAGAAGTAAAAGTATGGTGTCAGAAAACTGCAGTATATTTTATCCAAAGCAAGTAAATGTAACAGAGTACTCTCCACCGCTGCAGTTAGTCGGGGGTTACGGCGCCATCTTGAGTTCCTTTTTGATCGGGGCGTGATTCCTGCCACTCTGTTAATTACAGCACGTTTTTATTGATCAATCGATCGCCGACACAAGACTCTCAAAAACGCGCCACCGAAGAGGCTTTGCGACTCGGGACAGAGCGGTAACTACGGCAACAGGACGCGGGGAATGTTGTGTATGTTGTGTCATTTTTTTTGGATGAATCCTGATGTTTTGTCTCTCAAGCAGCGGCACGTTAATGAAGTCGGGGTGACGTTTTGGGAACGTCTCGCATTCACAGGTCTGAAGTCATCGTCAGTTCAGAATCAGAATACAAGGGATATTATTATTATTAGATTGTTTAATGATGATGAAACCAGTTCAGCTTTGTTCCCGAGTCGTCTTCTGTTCTTATCACATCTGAGATACGTGGATTCAAACTTGTCCAAGCTCAGCAGAGATAAGGTTTTGCTTTTGAGGTCGTCTCTTTGTACAGTTTGTTTGTAAAAACCGCGGAAGCAAAGAAACTTGAGTCGTCAAATTCAAAAGTAAGATAAGATAGTTCTCTGAGGAAACGTTTAGTTTGTTGCTGGGCCGTGTTTCCGCTTCGTCAGACGTTTGCGGACACGTTGATCCAGGTTTTGTCTAGATTGCAGTTATTGTTTTTGCATCCAGGCTTGTTTTTGTCACTTAAATCGCATGCATCATCCAGAGCACGTAGAGAATGTTTTACTTTTTTTTTTTTTTTTTTAAATGACTCTTTCTAGACTTGTGAGTTTCTTTATGTTATGCAGAGACGGGTGGAGAAGCTAAAAATTGTACTCAAGTAAGAATACAGTTGCTTCAAAATATTTCATGTAAATGGACAAAGGACAAAACATTAGATAAGTCACAGATGCTGGTATTTCCAAAGGATAGGTTAGCTTGTCCACTCCTCCCTCCTGTGCGGACGTGTTTTCCTCTGCTCCCGCTGCTGCCTGCTACTTTTGCCTCTCTCGTCGTGTTTTTTCTCTTTTTCCCTCTAAATCACAGTGCGCTGGATCACCTGTTGTTCTCCGGAATAATGAATCTAATTGATTGGTCTCGAGTGCATTGGATAAAGTTTTTTCACAGAGGAAAGCTTCCCGGGAGAAGCAACCTGTCCCGAGGGACGTCCCAGCGGGGTACGTTCGGGACTATTACAAGAACTGGCAGGTTCTATGCATCGAGCCCCTGCTCATTGAAGATGTGGAGGACCTATTCGTATTTGGATTCATGATAGCAGGACTCCTCCTAATTGGGCTCGGAGTCGCCCTGGTCTATCGGAAAAATGGGAAAGACAGAAAATTCACCCAACAACTGCATATCACTGACATAACAACATGGAAAGGTTTTTGGATTTGAGTGAAAGGATGAAAAGACTCGAACAGAGACTTGAGCACGGCATGGTGCAACTCACTGATCTGAACCGTAACATCTTATTTCGGACCACGGAGATGCAAAAGACTTTGGGGGATTCAATCAAGGAAATGGGAACTTTTCGCTGTCGGACGGAGTAACTCAATGAATCAAGCTGATCGCACACAGAAGACCAGAAACGATTGGATTATTTGATCGTAAATCATTGATCAACAAAATGTATAAAAGTACTTATTTTCTCTTTCGCTGCTGTGCCCCTGTATCTCTCCCCCTTTTCTTATCTCGCGCCCGGGCTGGAGAGCTACAGGCGTTCAAGGCCGTACTGGAGCCACACACAGACACTTACACAAAACAAGATTTGGCCTTCACTCACCGTCTGCACATCCACATCTAATCTTTGTGTTATCTTGTTTGTGTCCCATCCCCCAATATCCACTGAAAATATCCATCACGTTGACCTCGTGTAATGTACTCAATATGTGTTGTTTATCATTGTATGCCTATCGCTGGAACTGTTTTTCGTTTTCATTCTCTAAGAGTTCAAGTACCCGAGTAGGCGCCACGCTAAAGCGAGGGCGCCCCGGTGGCCGGTGCTCTTTATGCATGTCTCTCGTGTCGCATCTGTCATCAAGTCACGTTCCTATGTTGTGAATTTGTTCATTGACAATGGCAAATAATATATTCTGATTCCTGATTCCGATTCCTGAGACCTGAGCGCCGAGGGTTAGACCTGAGCGGCGAGGGTTAGACCTGAGCGGCCGAGGGTAGACTGAGGCCGAGGGTTAGACCTGAGCGGCGAGGGTTAGACCTGAGCGGCGAGGGAGACCTGAGCGGCCGAGGGTTAGACCTGAGCGGCCGAGGGTTAGACCTGAGCGGCCGAGGTTAGACCTGAGCGGCCGAGGTTAGACCTGAGCGGCCGAGGTTAGACCTGAGCGACCTAAAGGGCCGAGGGTTAGACCTGAGCGACCTAAAGGGCCGAGGGTTAGACCTGAGCGACCTAAAGGGCCGAGGGTTAGACCTGAGCGACCTAAAGGGCCGAGGTTGACCTGACGCCTAAGGCCGAGGGTTAGACCTGAGCGACCTAAAGGGCCGAGGGTTAGACCTGAGCGACCTAAAGGCCGAGGGTTAGACTTAAACGACCTAAACTTCACTTCTGAACCACCTAAATGACCGAGAGTCCGACCTAAACTTCACTTTCTGGTCCCCTCCAGCCGAAGTTTACGCGCGGCCAATGACTCCACCGAGACGTACGAGCGCATTCTGAGCGGCTGCCACGGTTACCAGAACCCGTGCGTTGTGGACTTCCTGTTGGAGCGAGTCGGAGTCAGTGACACGCAGCCGCCGTCGCTCATGAGGGGCTGCAGAGGTGAGACCAAAGACCGCCGCGCCGCCCTTTACATTGTTCATACATACATTCAGCAAAACACAGCCTTGTCTGTCATGTTTACAGCTATACAGTTTTACAGTTTTGCAGTTTTACCCCCACAAAAATAATAATAAAAAAAGAATAAGAATAATAATGATTAAAATAAGAATAACAAAAGGAATAATATATGAATAACATAACATCCATCCATCCATCCATCTTCTTCCGTTTTATCCGGGGCCGGGTTGTGGGGGCAGCAGTCTAAGCAGGGACTCCCAGACTTCCTTATCCCCAGACACTTCCTCCAACTCCTCCGGGGGATCCCGAGGCGTTCCCAGGCCAGCCGAGAGACATAGTCCCTCCAGCGTGTCCTGGGTCTTCCCGGGGCTCCTCCCCGGGGACATGCCCGAAACACCTCCCTAGGAGGCGTCCGAGAGGCATCCGGGACAGATGCCCGAGCCACCTCAGCTGGCTCCTCTCAACGTGGAGGAGCAGCGGCTCTACTCCGAGTTCCTCCCGTGTGACTGAGCTCCTCACCCTATCTCTAAGGGAGCGCCCAGCCACCCTGCGGAGGAAACTCATTTCGACCGCTTGTATCCGCGATCTTGTCCTTTCGGTCACTACCCAAAGCTCATGACCATAGGTGAGGGTAGGAACGTAGATTGACCGGTAAATCGAGCGCTTTGTCTTTGGACTCAGCTCCTTCTTTACCACAACGGTCCGATGCAGCGACCGCATCACTGCAGACGCTGCACCGATCCGCCTGTCAATCTCACGCTCCATCCTTCCATCACTTGTGAACAAGATCCCGAGATACTTAAACTCCTCCACTTGGGGCAAGGACTCCCCACCCACCTGGAGAGGGCAAGCCACCTTTTTCCGGTCGAGAACCATGGCCTCAGATTTGGAGGTGCTGATTCTCATCCCAGCTGCTTCACACTCAGCTGCAAACCGTCCCAGTGCATGTTGCAGGTCCAGGTTTGATGGAGCCATCAGGACAACATCATCTGCAAACAGCAGAGATGAGATCCTGTGGTCCCCAAACCGGACCCCTCCGACCCCTGACTGCGCCTAGAAATTCTGTCCATAAAAACAATGAACAGAACCGGTGACAAAGGGCAGCCCTGAGGAGTCCACACACGCACTGGGAACAGGTCTGACTTACTGCCGGAAATGCGAACACAGCTCCTGCTCCGGTCATACAGGGACCGGACAGCCCTGAGCAAAGGGCCCCGGACCCCGTACTCCCGCAGCACCCCCCAAAGGGCACCCCGTGGGACACGGTCGAAAGCCTTCTCCAGATCCACAAAGCACATGTGGACTGGTTGGGCAAACTCCCATGAATCCCTCGAACATAACATGAATAATTAAAATAAATAAAAGGTAAATCATAATGAATAATACAGTATTATCAAAAGTGAAACAACAACATTCCTCGCACTAGTGATGGGTAGATGATGCATCAAGGTGTGTGTTACACATGCCCGATACGGTGTTGACAGTATTGACACTGTTGGTGCCCTCTTTTGCGTATGTTCATGAGGAGCAACACATAAGAGATAACTTAGTGAGAAGGTCACTCAATCTTGTAATTAAAACAAATAACAGCCTATTGTACAATAAAGTAGGCTGTAATATAAGAAGTGACTCGAAATTAATACAAAAAATTGTAAAATAGAGCTTGCAGAGCTTATTCTTGTGAAAGATCACAATTACTCCTCAAAGAGGAACTGGTAAATATTCACCAGTGCGTCAAGAAGTAGAAAATGTTTCTACTTTCAGGATCGCGTCGCGTATATATAAATCATAGTTTTACACCAATCGAGCAGGTATTTGTGGAGATGAGTCGAAAAATCTGTAGAAAATGACAGGAAGTGACATCACACTCATTCCAGTCAAAGTTTATGCAGAATTTACACAAAAGAAACAACTTTTTTGACGCTCTAAACATGAATTCAACAAAATAAAGTCGCTGTCATTTATTTTCATTTGTCAAATTAAAAATTGTGACATTAGATGAGTTTTGGCCCAGTGTTTCCTCATCGATTACAAACAAAGTGAAATTATAAACCTAAAAAATGAGTTATTCTGTGATGACATTTCTATCTTTTTTTGCAACATTTTAAATGTATAAAACGTAACTGCGCTTTTTGTTCAATGAGTCGTCCGACCTGTAGGGGGCACTTTAAGCTCATCCAGCAATAAAAATGATGTAGTATTGTATTGGTCGGCCCTAAATGCTAGCGTTGTGTTTTCCTTAAATGCTAGCGATGTGTTCCCTAAATGCTCACGTTATGTGCCCTAAATGCTCGCATTATGGGCCCTAAATGCTAGCGTTATGGGCCCTAAATGCTAGCGTTATGGGCCCTAAATGCTAGCGTTATGGGCCCTAAATGCTCGCGTTATGGGCCCTAAATGCTAGTGTTATGGGCTCTAAATGCTAGCGTTATGGGCCCTAAATGCTAGCGTTATGGGCCCTAAATGCTAGCATTATGGGCCCTAAATGCTAGCGTTATGGGCCCTAAATGCTAGCGTTAATGGGCCCTAAATGCTAGCGTTAATGGGCCCTAAATGCTAGCGTTATGGGCCCTAAATGCCAGTGTTATGGGCCCTAAATGCTAGCGTTATGGGCCCTAAATGCTAGCGTTATGGGCCCTAAATGCTAGCGTTATGGGCTCTAAATGCTCTAAATGCTAGCGTTATGGGCTCTAAATGCTAGCGTTATGGGCTCTAAATGCTAGCGTTATGGGCTCTAAATGCTAGCGTTATGGGCTCTAAATGCTAGCGTTATGGGCCCTAAATGCTAGCGTTATGGGCCCTAAATGCTAGCGTTATGGGCCCTAAATGCTAGCTGGTTGGTTCGACTCCCTCTGACTTCTTTCGTTCTTTCGCAGTAAACTTTTCGAAGAGGACGACTTCGCCGCTTCGATCCGGAAAAAGCAGTCTGCGTCTTGGGCCTTGAAGTGGTAATTAGAATTTTTTTTTTTTTTTAAAGTCTTTGTACTTTGAGCACCCAGCTTGTCCACCGTCGCCATTGTTTGTCACGTCTTGGTTTCGTCCCCGTTTCATGTGCAGCGTTCGCGCCGGTGTGGACCACTTCAAGAACGGGCGCCACGTTGAGGCCATGAACGAGTACAACAAAGCCTTGGACATCGACACCAACAACGTGGAAGCCCTGGTGGCACGAGGAGCGTTGTAAGTTCAGGGATTTGTCTTTTTTTTTTTGGGTGGATTTAGTGTTTAGTGTGCAATATGTCAGTCGCAATGAGTTGGCGCAATGATCAGATCGCACAGGCTTCAATTGAGAGAGCAGATAAAAGAAAGTCCTGTCTTTTTATGGAAAGATCTTGTAGTACCTGTAGTTTAGATCCACAAACCTGCTGAAATGTTGTTTTCCTGGAGTTGTTTACAGCGTGCACTCTGAACAGAATCCTACTTTTTAAACAAATGCTGCAAATTTAGTCGCAGTCGCATTAAAGTACAATTGGATTTTTATTTTTTTTCCTTATTTGACCTAATGTAAGAAGATGATAATAATAATAATAATAATAATAATAATAATAAATAACAAAAATAATAACAAAAAACAATAACGAAAGAAAATAATAATAACAAAACATAATAAAAATTTGTAAATAATAAAATAATAATAATAATTCAAAAAAACAGGGCTGGGCAGAACCGTAGAGAACTCAGGATAAGTAAATTAAATAAAATTAGCAGGTAAGCATGGATTTTGTTTTTCTTCCAAGTTCAGACATAATTTACTTGGGTTTTACTTAAACAAGTTAATCACAACTAATCGATTAGTGCGATAACTCATTTAGTAATCGTTATTTGAACTGTACTCAAGTGTTTTATCATTCAGACAGAGCAGGAATTACATTGAAAATAGTCTTCTTTTTTTTTTCTTTTTTTGGGGGGGCTTTCTGAGCAACTAATTGATCAGACAAATAATCTATAGTTTTGCCCCTGGTTTAGTCCTGTACCAATCCTCAAACGTGGCATAGTCTGGATCATTGTGGTACTAGAAGAAAGCATTATATTGTAGTTGTCGCCATTATTAGCCCGGTGCGTAAATGATAAATTATTATACAGAGCGTGTCGTGGTGTTTTTACAGGTACGGCAACAAGGGCAGCATTCTGAAGGCCATCAGCGACTTTGAGCTGGCCCTGGGGAACTGCCCCGACCACAGGAACGCCAAGAAGTATCTCAGCCAGACCCTGGTGGAGCGAGGACGGCAGTAAGCACTTTCACTCAAAATATAAACGTGCATTTAAAGACGAAAAGGAGAAGACAACGAAACGAAACCAGACCTGACTAAAATCCAAACCAGTAGGCCTCCATGTCGGTCCAGTGTTAATTTTAGCTGCAATTTGTGTCATCCATTTATTTATTTATTTTTAAATGGGCCCTTTTGGCTGCTGTTGTAGAGGTATCCATTTACTGTGTCCATAGCAGGAGCTATGAGGCCCAATTTTGTATTTATTTATATTTTTGCTTTTTAGTGAAATAAACAATGAAAATAACAACATGAAAATTACACACAAAAAAGGAATAAAAAGGGGATAGGGGAAAGATATATAATGTTTTTTTTTTTAATGAAAAAAAAAATGTAATGTCATGTTATGCTTCATTGATCCAAGTTCAATATTTCCGAGCAACAGAAGAATCCCAAAAAAAACCATGGTTGGGACAGTCTGTCCAGCAAGACTTTCACAGTTTCAACCGTTAAACTGAACTAACTATATCTGAGCTTCAGCAAACCACAGTCGAAATCCATTTGAACCGTTTTTGTTGGACTTAAAGGTTCTTGCAAAGACTTGGCTATAGTTCAGTTTACCAGGGCTGACAATCCAGAATGATATCTCTTAAGTGTCTCGTTACACAGATCGATATCAGTCCAGTAATATTGTTATCTTCTCCACGAGTTGAGATGGGTGTGATCGACAGGTGGATTAGCCAATCGGTCACTCGCGCGGTCCGTCCGTACAAACAAAACAAACATGGCTGCTGACGGGAAGAAAAAAAAAAGGCAAAAAGTACTGTACGGGACTGAAAACCATTTCGTATTTCTGCAGAGTGCAAAGTGTTCCATCATCTGATCCAAGCTGCACTCACAGGATTTATGCAGAAAAATCATGCTAAAATCTGTATTTACATGTAAAAAAGACTGAATAAACTCACTTCACTCCCAAATCCTTATAATTAGTAAACCCTCAGTCAAATAATTAGTTGACGTAAGTTTTGGTCGACAGATTCCCAACTGTTTTTTCCCCCTTAAAACCGCCCCTGTGTGAACCAAAGACTTTCAGAGCCCCCCCCCTCACGAATCTCCTTTTCTTATTGTTTATTGGAATATTTCACAGTAAAAAAAAAAGGCACACAAAAAGAAGACTTTTTCTGCATCCACTTTCCCGTTCCTGATTGTGTTCTTGTTCTTCTTCTTCTCATCCCAGGCTGGAGGAGCAGGAGAAACTCGTCACAGCAGAGGGCGTTTACAGAAGAGCTCTGTCTCTAGACGACACAAACCCTGAGGCTCAGGACGCTCTCACCAAAATCACCGACACGATACAGGTGAGCTGGCAACGCCGCACACTGCAGCGCCGCGTTAATGCCAAACGGGCTTGGCAATGAACGGACGTCGAGTCGCACGTCTTTCAGTGTGCTTAGACAAACACTAGGGGTGCTGCGTTCTTTGTGTTTTCATTTAAAGGACAAATATTATGCATCATTTGTATTATTATCAGCCTTTAAACCTGCTCTTGTGAACCTTTAGTTTGGCATCTAAAAACAAAATGACATTCTAATCTCTGCCGTTTCCCATGGGACTAACTGAATTTTACCACCATCTACTGGCTGCAGAGGGAATTACAAAGGGTTATTAATAAATAACTGGATCGTTTTCTCTGAGATGCAGTTGTACAGATCGTGATTAGACGAGAGAAATACTCAAAACGAGTCTGGAGATGATTTGTGGAGATAGAAACAGCAGAAGGTTCTCAGAGCCGCATCACAGATGGAGAAAACAGTCAGTTATGGAGGAGATTCAGAACAGAGTGTTTTTGAGGCTCGGAGGGGAGAGGATTCATCAAACGAGTGTGAACGAAGCTAAATGTGACTCCCGCTGAGTTTGTGCTGAGGAGCAATGTGAGAACAGGGTTAAAAGGTCATAGAAAAATCAAATTTGCATAATATGTGTCCTTTAAGCCTGATTTACAGTTGTTTTGCACACGTGATGTTGCTGTACTGACAAAGCTGACCATGATTAAATCAAATTGAAGAACGTGAACACAGACTATGGTGCCAATTTTCTGTTTATTTCTTTGCCTCAAACAATAAATTGAACCTGGTCCAAACAACTCAAACCCACAATTCAAGTCTCTTTTATCAAGACAATATATTCGTTTTCTCCAGAGTTAGAAATTAGATTGTGAAGTGTTTTATCAATACTAATCGATTCTGTCATGAAAATGTCCGTGCTTTACTCTTATCAAATGGACCCAGTACCGAATGTCTCTTCTCTCTTTTTGTCTCTTCACTATTTTTGTGTAATTTGACCTTTTCCCATTTGTAATTCTGATGAAGTGTTTTCGTGTATGTGTCTGTGACCCTGGCACTGTGCCCTGTGACCCCGCGGCTGCCACGGACTTGTCCTCTGCGCGTCATCTGGGCCAAACAAACAAACAAACAACAACAACAACAACGACAACTTGACTGCCGACAATTGAAAACGAACGCGCCACATGGAACCGGACGACCTACGACCCCCAAACCTGTCCGTAACCTGGTAACGTTGCAACTCTGGGCGAACCTCTGCTTTCCATTCCACCATGAATAATCTGAACATGACTAACGCTTCTCATCGCACTCATTTCATCCAACATGTTCTTGGGGTTTCATTCATTTGCTTTTCCTGTCTCCTCCAACCTTTTGTGTGCGAAACGACTAATTTACGGCGTGGAATGTTTTACCGGGCTCCTGAACGCTGCATGGGAACTGGCTTTGATCTGCATGCGCTTGTTTGTGGGGGTTGCCGTGTTCTGAATACTTGGCCCCCCCGTGCGGCGGCGGTAAAGAAATCCATCCGCCTGCGGGAGGAAGCCCTGGCCAAGGAAAGGGAGCAGGAGCAAACCAAGGGCAGTCAGACGAGCGCTGACAAGTTGCGTAAGATCTTAAAAGAGGAGAAACGGTAAGTTGGGTTTGGATTTTAAGACGTGAGTAAGTTTAGAGTGTGTTTTGGACCGTTGGATTGAGTGGAAAGAGCGCCATCGAATCGTTATCTCTGTTTCGTTCTGTATTTTATAACGTTTGCACAATGTCGATTTGACACGTTACACAAAATAATTCTCTATTTTTTTATACAAAAAGCCAACGAGTATGCAAAGTATGTACAATTAAACCAGACAATTTCTACACACTCTAATCCAATTTTTATTAGAGATGAGATCGTTTCCAAACTCTCACAGTCCTCAATTAAATGGAACTGTTAAAAGCTAAATTAATAAAAAAATTTTACAAAAAATGGCCCAAATAAGAATAACTTTTATTTAAAAAAAATATGATTTTTTTGTTGTTAGTGACATCAGAATTAATTAATCGCAACTAATTGATTTACTGAAATAAGCTTCAATTAATTTTAATAATGGAATAGTCGTTAACTTCTCGATACACTGTCAATATCGAGGTTTATTTATAAAGCACATTTATAACTTCAAACGCCCAAATTGCAATAATACATACAATTAAAATACACATGAAGTTAATAAAATACTGACTCGTACACAGCTTCCAAAAGTAGTTTTATGAGTCGTAATTCCATGAAAATGACGTGGGAAATGTGTAAATGGAGTGTATTTGATGAAAACGTTCTTCGGTCCGTAAACGTGCTCCACCAGGTCCTCAAGCGGCTTCACTTCGCCTTCATCTGCCTCAAATTTAGTCCAAATCTTTTCTTTTTCTAAATCGATTCCATTGAAAGAATAATCGCTGGACTAAACGATTAGCTCAATGATCGTTAGTTGCAGCCCCAGTACCATTTAAAATAAAAAAACACCCCTGCGGCGCTGAAAGAGAAGTTCAGTCTTACCGTTTGATCCGCCGACTGTAGTTTGTGAGTAGAAACCGTTTCCTCTCTTCAGAACTGTTCTCTTCCCGTCTGTGACTTGTCAGTGTGCCGTCTTTCCAGGATGAAGAAAAAACGCAAGCGCTCCGCATCCTCCTCCTCCTCCTCCACCTCGTCGTCATCCCCCAGCGACGACGACTCTTCCTCTGCTTCCTCCTCCTCGTCTTCCTCCAGCTCCCGGCGCCGCTCCAGGAAAAAGAAAAAGAAGAAAAGGCACAAGGCCGGTAAGCGCCGCCGCCGGATTTCATCCAAGGAGAGCCGCAAGAGCGACCAGAGCAAAAGGAGCAAGCAGGACGAGGAGGAGGTCGAGTGGTACCCCGCGCCGCCGCTCACCTCCGCCACGTTTCTCAACCAAAAAGGCGGCCCGTTCGCGGCCAAAGACGCGTTTGCCAAGGGGAAGTTCGGCCAGGACCGGAGGATCTCCATATCGGACGAGGAGGAAGCGGAGAGGAAGCGGAAACAAGACGGCGCCGGCCACAGACGGAACAGCGATCCCAAAACGAGGGACGGCGCCGAGGCCAAGCGCCGCGTCTCCACCTCCTCGGTGGATTCGGAGCATTC